>JANHFJ010005757.1:44506-57813 GCA_032468195.1 Cerberus rynchops
TTCAATAAAATCTTATTCCTTGGACTTTGTCTTTTTGGAGTTCTGATGGCATTGCTGATGTTGTGTGGAACCCTGACAGGAAGGATTGGGGGAAGAAACATGATGACTGCTTTCCAGTACTTGAAGGGCTGTCACAAAGAAAAGGGAATTGAGTTATTCTCCAAAAACACCAAGGGCCAGGACAAATAATGAGAGGAAGCATCTTAAGGAGAGATCCAACTTAGAAGTAAGAAGACATTTCCTGACAGTGAGAACAATTAATCAGTGTGAGACAGCTTGTCTCCCAGAGTTGTTGGGTGCTCCATCACCGGAGGTTTCAAAAAATAGAATGGACAACCATTTGACCGTGATGGTATAAAGTCTCCTGCTTGAGCATGTAGTTGGACTAGATCTCTAAAGTTCCTTCCAGCCTTACAATTATGTTCTGTGAATACACTCAACAAGTTTAACCTTCAGGTTTAAAAAGCCAAGTCAAATTAAACAAACTCATGCGTCTAATCCATTTTGATTTCTTGCTCCTTAAATGCTTCTTTGTGTTTTTATTTTCATCAACAGTGGTGGGAACAATTACAGTACAAGCGCTTGTGTTTTGCCGTTCCAAGCGGTGATACACGCCTATATGTGAAGTAACCAACCAACCTTGAAGCTCGGAAGACTTGCTGATGAGGGACATTGCAGGTCAACACTGCCCAACTTCTCAGGTACATCAACCCAATCAGCTTGAGAACGTTGAATGCAGGCAGGCAAGGGGAAAAGAAGGCTCCCATCCTAGGAACAACCAGAGCACACTCATCAATGTATTAATTTGGGATTTAGGCTATTAGCGAACAAGCATTTCCTTGTTTCACTTGGAATGGGTTTGTTAATTTATGAGTTTGGCCAACATGAAGAGATGAATTTGGCCATCATCCACATCAGCAGTGATTCACACCAAATTTAATACTTGACCAACCATCAAGAACACAATGGCCCAATCAAGGAACTATTAATACAGACAAGCTAACAGTATTAGCAAACTGTAAAGAATTAGTTTACAATTGTTTAGTAAACAATTGTAGTAAACAATTCATAAACAATTTCCCTTTTTGGAATGCAGTTACCCGTCTGGAGTTCAAAGGCAAGATGAAGTTCCTGAAAGATTAACAAACTCTAAGATAAACAGAATGAAGTTAATTTGTTACCAGATCATCCCTTGATTGTAGACCAAATGCAGGACATTTTCTGCTATTTTGAATTCCCCATATTCTGGCTGCAAAGTAACAACAACAATAAAAAGATTCAGCAACAAATTCTTTTTGTAAAAAGAGATACATCTAGGGCAATGTTTCTTGCACTTTTTCCCCTCAGCTCCCTTTGACACTTTAATAAAATGATGAAGGGTGAAAGAGTTTCTGTTTGCATGGGTTATGTTAATCATTATTTACTGTATTACAAATTCTGATGTCTTTGCTGCACAACTGCTTCTCGTGATTGTTTGAAGGGATTTAACTATTTTATTATTTTTCAACAAATAATTATATTTTTTCAGCCCCCTTGGGAGGGTCTTGGGTAATTTCAGGAGTCCTCTGTCCAGACTTTAAGAAATACCGATTTAAGGCATTCAGTCAATGTGAGATCTGCTCTCCAGGTATTGGTTCAGATCAAATTGATAGAACACTGCCATCTGTTGGTTGAAAATGTTATGTACCACTCACTAAAAGCAATGCAGGAGGAAGTTTTAGGAAGGATGCTACATCCATAGAATATAGCAATAGCAATTGCATGTAGACTTATATACCACTTCACAGTGTCCTTTCTAAGCGGTTTACAGACTCAGTATATTTCCCCCCAAAAATCTGGGTTCTCATTTTACTGACTACAAAAGGATGGAAGGCTGGGTCAAACTTGAGCCCGGTTAGGATTGAACTCCTGGCTGTGGGCAGAGTCAGCCAGCAATACTGCATTCTAACCTCTGCAACCACCACAGCTCCAATTTATACCCTTTTATTATTTGTTTGAACCTATACTCACAAATTTGCTTTCCAGATCCCAGCACCAGCAGTCACTTAAGTACCGGACAAAAAGCCCACGGAAGAAATCGATCAGGAGGATGCTAGCTACTGTGAACAGCATATCAATAATTGACAATTTCAACATCTCCTGAAACAAAACACAAACACAATGCAATGACCAACAGGAACACTTTAACAAAAAAAAATACACACCCCAAAAAGTGTATTACTACCTAAGCATTTAACATTGAAATGGGTAACATATTTGTAAGTGGAGTATTTATAAAAAAAAATAAGCAACGCCCCTAATACTTTTAGAAACCCCCATCTTCATGGCAAATATTTCTTCAGTTCTGGTGCCATCAATGGAAAAAGAAAATAGCTTGGATAAGGATGAGACGTACTTGACCAACATAGGTCTCCCAGCATTGACTCTGGTGACTTTCGCCGTTGGAGTCATAAGTTGCTGTATTGTTGAGTTCAACCAGGTGAGCGTAGCTTTGGGTGTGATTCTCAGATAGAAGGAAAGTGCCATTCTTAATCGTTTGCATATTTGGAGTTGGGGTTGAAAAGTTGTGCTCCAGAAGGATTTTTGCTGCTAAGAAGGTAGTGGTATCCATGGCGTTACTTCTATTCTTATGAACTTCAGTCTCCTGAAATCATACATTGAAATTTAATCTCAGAGAGCAGTCCTTCCACCTTACCAGTCCTGTTTAAAGCTTTCAAATCACAGTCTGCAGCCTCAAGAATGCATGGACTTTGCAAAAATCTAGGCAGTAGAGCCTCCTATCCCAAAATTGCTGCTTAATTATAATGGCCAGTGTGCTAAGAGAAAAAAAACACATTTAAGACATTTAAATTAAATCAAAGCAAAGCATGTTTGGTTCTTATCATGAGTTTACTTAATTTTGACTTTTCAATATCACTGTTTGGAATGTAATCACAAGAACCAGCACATCCCTGGTTAGGGGCTGGAGGTAAACTAACTGAATTCTGTTATTCTTATATAGTGCTTTTTTTTTTACCTGTAGTAATGCAATTTATCCTGTTATGTCAAGTTTATGAATTGTGTGGATTGAGTTTCTGTTATAAAATCATGCTTACATTCCAACCCAGATGAGATTGTATTTAAGAGGTATTTTTTAAAAAAAATATTAAAAATAAAAGGGACAAAGCAAAATATAAGAAAGTTAACATTTCATCATTTTTGCAATGATGTATCGGAGAGTTTCGGATGCATAATTCTGTCACAACTGCTGAGGTGTTTTAGTTCAAAATCCCTACTCGTTTTAAGGGGATTACAGCAAAGCACAGAGACCCTCTTACTACCCAAGATGGTTAAGACTTGCAACTTACGACAAAGCTCATGCTATCCACTTTATCCAGAAGGGCAATGATCAAGCTGTAGAGATTTCCCAAATATAAGACCAAAACTCTAGGGGAGAAAAAAAGCCAAGAGACAAAAATTGGCAAATGTTTTTCCACTGTAAGTCCACTCCTATTCCACCTGTCACACCAGGTGGAAATGAGAGAGGCCATTTTCATTTTGCTAAGTTGATGTGATGCATTTGATTTGACCTGGCAAGCTGGAAGCGAAGAGTAGTCCGGGGGTGATACATCTCTAGGGCAGCTATTAGTTCAAATGCAGATGGTGCAAGCATAGTGATCAGAGAGACAACCACACTCACCTGGAAATAAGAGAAGAATGTGTTATTTTCCCAAAAAAAAGTGCTTGATTTTTATGCAACTATTAAACCATTATGTGTATCAGAATATAGCTCTTCACAGGGAGCTATAGTACTTCATCTTTGACAGATAGGTGTCACAGCTAAAAAATGCACCCAATTAAGTAATCCCAGGCACTTACTCAAAAGCATTTAGACAGTGATATCCATTTTTGTATAGGTATTTCTATTCACATTCCTTTCTTGAAAGCCATTTTAGCAAGGGATTTTCCATGATAGAATGCATGTATTTAATATTTTCAGCAAATTATGCACTTGGGGACCTGGGTTTTTCTTAACATATTCTTATATGATGTCTTAAAAGTGAGCGTGCAAACATTTTGAGCGCTGGGCATTTCAAAATACAGTCAAGGTTTAGTTTATTCATTGATTTGAAAGTTTAAAATGAAGGAAGCTGGTATCAAAAAGCAAATGGAAAGAAAATTCTTCCATAGCTTTCCAGGAGTGTGGATAAAAAGCATCTTAAAATACATGCACATTGAAAAGTTATCCAATATAGTATCCTCATCACCATCATGGCTCATAATAAACCATATAGATATCTCCAACAAGGAGGAAAAGGATCAAGGCCATTATTCCCAAAACAAATAAAGTCAAATAAAGTCTGAACCCAAGAAAATGTGCTCTTACTTCATTCTTTTCCCACAAGGTCAGCTCTTTTTTCATCCTTTCCAACTTCTGGGATCGATCCACAACAAAATAAATGACGTAAATACTTCCAGCAAGGGAGAGAAGCACCAAGATGTTTGCAATGACTCTTAAGGTTATTGTCACCGCCCTGAAGGAAGGGAGCACATGGGGAAAAACAGAAAAGAGGTTCAAATCATTTCAGTGGCTTATATAATAATAGGTTTAAATGACAGAGATTCGGCTTCTGTCTCTCTCTGATCAATTACGTATCACTAGACGGAAAATCGATATGCATACATACACATTTGTGCTCTTTTTCTTTTCTTGCTCTTCCAATATAGCTTCCTTGAAAGAAACAAAAACAAAATAGCGTATAAAACAGCTCTAAAATTGCCCACTCAGACAAAAGTTTTGTGTGACTTATTTGTAGTTAAGGTGTTGTATGAACATGACTTTAAGTCTTAGCTGCACTCCCACGCATAACCCCTCAGAAGTCGGTCCCCGTCCACTTAAGGAACTTCTGACTAGATGCATATATTTATTTCAATGCTCAGTATCCTTCTAATGACTCTACACAACATTATGGTGTTTTTGTTGGGGTGGACATTATTTTTATTGAATTATGTGATTAACAAACATCAGATAACTACATTAACCTAAATCCAAGATGCATAGGGTGAAATATAATTACTACAAAAAAGACCATTAAATAAGTAAAGAGACAAGTGCTGTACAAGTATTTTTTATCACAGATGTAAAATATTGAAGTAAATCATAAAATGAATACAAATACGAAAACGAATAATAAAATCCATCCATATTTAATAAAATTGTGCTTCATCTCTAATATCTCATTGTCTAATGTTTTTCTTCCCTAATGTGGCAAATGAAAAGGTAGTAACATTGTTGGGTTACCAAAGTTTCTTTTTTCAGTAAAAACATTGATGGGAACAATCTTTACAATGTATAAGACGACAAAATAAATCACTAAACCACTTTTCTGTTTGAATGTTGATTATCTTACCCTGATGCTGTTCACTATGGCAGCAGATTTACTCTCTGCAGCTTCAGGGTTGCCAATTAAGTAATCCCAGGCACAAAACACTCGCCAACAAAAGGTATAGTTTTCATCAGAAGCACTAGCAAGGCTCATTCTTGAATTTTTGGCCATCCTGGAAAATAACCATCAAAAGATTGTTATTCTTCAGCCCAGATCTTGAAAGATTCTGATTGAGATATCTAAACCTACTCTTAATTCTACCAAAGATCATAACTGCAGTCTCATCAGTACCTCCATTATTTTTACCCAATTTCTGTTTACCATCTTGCCAAACAAAGAGAACTGAAGAACTTAAATTCCTTAGATCATTTGATGACTTTGAGTTCATAAAGATATCGCTCACATTTTGGTTTAGGACTTTTTTTTTTTGGTTTTGGGTCATTGCGAGCAATTTTTGCTTTTAGTTGCCCAAAAGCTGGTTCATATATACTCTTACTAATTCAGTGCTTTGGTTTGCTAGTATGAACAGTATGAATCAGTACTTAAACTGATGGGAGTAAGTAATTAATCACTGCATTACAAACAGCAACTACATGTACACTGAGGTTTGGGCATAATTCTGATCAGGATTCTGAAAGAAGAATTAAATCTCCTCTATTCCTATGCTCGCCTCCCCCCCCAAAAAATTAGGCTAAATATTTTCCCCCTCCTGGCCTACTGGAGTCATTTAAAGAAGACAAAATCGTAAGTGCAAAGATTGTAAGGAGAGGTAAATTATCCAAGGGTAATTTTACACTTCCTTTCATTGCCTAGAGGTCTACAATAAACACTGGTCATTCTCGAAGTGTGAAGTATTCTTGATGCATCATCTCTCTTCTTCACAGGAAGTGTGTTCTAAAATATCCATTAAAGATCAGGAATTCTAAATTAATGTTTCAGGAGCAGTGAATGTAGGTGGGAATCTAAAGCAAGCTCCATTGTTTTTCAGTTTATTGCTTGCAGTTCCTTGTCAACAAATTAGATAAAGTCAAATCATTTTTTTTTTAAAATGGGTGGGTGTCATGAAAAAAAAACCCGCCTTACTTCTTCAAGAGAATGATAAAACTGTAGGCAAAGACTGCCATTCCAACAAGGAAGTAAGCAAGGGGCAGTCGGTAACCAGCACTCCCAATTTTCCTTGCCTGCCCGTAGTATCCATAGAACAAAACGGAGTATTGAAGGTAACCCTATAGAAATAGAAATAACATCAGCAGCACTTATATTTAAGAAGTACGTGTGTTTGTCTACTAGGAAAAAATTTTGCTTGCCCCCAAAGACCAGATGGTATCCAGATCCTGTGCAGAATGAAGTTGATCACTGGGGATCTGCTTGTTGAGAGTACTTCCAAAGGCTTCTCCAGCCAAGATCTGTAATAAAACGAAGTCTGGAAATTAGGTAGGTAAACAGGCAGATTTTGCAACACTTGTACTCCACCCAGTTCATATAGAAAATAGTTTATATTGAATTAGCCTCCAGACCATTTCAAGTATTGGGCTCATATGACACCACATATGATGTCTCAAGTCACTTCAAGATATTTTGAGGTATTTCAGGGTCTTCGATCAAGGTCAAATGGTCCACTGTTGATTTAAGACAAGTTTTGGTTTCTATCTGGAAGTTACCACATATTAAAAGTTACCACTACCACATATTAAAAGAGTCACTTACTTCTGGCAAAACCACAAAGGCTCCTGTCATGATGGTGAGAACAATGTTGATGCCAAACAGCCATCGCAAAAAGATAAAGTAAGAGGCAACCCCTGAGCCAAAGTGACCTAAGCACAAAGAAACACATAACACATCCTATCAGGCCACCAAACCTTTGCAGAAAAGGTGTTGTCAGCTTTTGCCAGAAGGTGGACAAGGCTGGGACAAATGCATTTTCAACAGGAGGCCATTTCAGCTCCATCACTGAAAAACAACCTTCCGAGTTTCTGTCCAGAAATAGAGGAAAACCAGCTACTTTTCCTAGCATGATCAATGTAGTCATGCCAACAGTAGTGAAGAGATGCAGTCCTACAAGTAACCGAGAGCCAAACAATATTAGACAATCACTATGTTGATACCATGCCTACTAATCAACTAGCCGGTATTTTATCTTATCCTACATAGGCAATCATAAATGGTTTCTACCTCAGCCCTTTATATGCTTATTTAATGAAAGTCTCACTGATCTGGATGAAATTTACTCTGATAAAGCATGTGTAGGATCATACCTCCAAAGTGAAATACATTTGTCTTAAAGTCTGACATATGACAAAGCCATGGAAACTGGGTTTGAATTAGCCCAACAGCAACTTCCCAATTCCTAGCATTTTCTTTTTATCCAACACTTTGCATTTTTAAAAAAGACATGTATACTCACTTTCAATTTTCTTGATTCTCATTTCCCAAGGAATAAAGATGACCATGAAGTTATATGCAAGCCTAATAAATTTTCTCCATAGCTAGAAAAGGAAAATAGCCACACATATTCAGAACATATACAGTCTATAAATGCATTGTGTATTGCTGATACTGTATTGTCCTCCACCAGTTCATCAGTATTTTGCTTAACATATTTGCTTTAGTAATTATGTTGAAATATTTTTATTTTGTATTTGAAAATATTAGTAATACTGTAATCTTCACAAACATTTAATATTGAATATAAAACAAGATATATAGTAACTGCAGTAATTAACTTTGCCATTGAGTTTAAGCTATTTAATATTGTATTTCTGAACCAAAACATAAAAAGAAAAAAATCACTTTTCCTTTTAATGCGTGTTTCTCCAACTTTTCTAGGTAGCTAACAAATCCCATTGATTAATATCAATGTATTGGCATTCAGCTCTTGGTCAATGTGTTCTAAACCAACTCAATACATAAATAATCTATTCTGCAATCAAGGCTAATTAATTTTATAATGCATGCCCAGCTTTATAGCTGCTGCTGGAAGTATTTTACTAAAAGAAGGAGTGAACCAAAGGCTCAAACTTCAGAAAGCCTTCTGACTCAAAAACAATAACACAATCGTTTTAGCAAGCTAAATGAAAAAGTTCAGCCTTGCAAAGGCTACAAATGATAGACAGTTGGTGCTGAAATGCTGTATAATACACAATAGGTGAAATTTCCCCAATGAATCTCTCTCCCTGATAGAATCATTAAAGGTAGAAAGCTTTGCCAGGAAAGAAAGGGGGATCTGTAAACAATATTTCTCATTTTCCTACTGAAATGACAATGATATCATTAGAAATATTTCTCTCTGCAAATAGAAATGCTAGGCTCATTTTCATGAAAAGTGAGCTCTGGGGCTTTTAATGAATACCAGACCAACCTCTGCTCCAGCAGCCTGATAGCCTCTTGTCCGAGTCAGCCGACCTTCGTACTTCAGTACAATCTCTTTAGCTTGTCTGCCAAGAGAAGAAAGCGGTGGGATTTTGATGACCCAAATCTCATTATAGCTCTAGTTCCAGCCATTCCCTTTTCATAAACAATATTAAATGAATGGCACCAAGCAGTGGGACTTTCTGCAGCCAAAGGCAGTCTTGCCCTTGTTATTGTTATTGTTACAAGGAATGGGGAGCATCTTAATGTTCTTTCCTTTAGAAAAATCACAGGGAACGTGAAGGTTACAAATCAGCAGCTACAGATGTATTATTATTTGTTTTGGAACCGCACAAGCCATACAGCTGTAGAGGAGAGAGCAAGGGGGGAGGGACAAGTTTAAGGAGTCAGGGGTCCACTATCCAGCCTCCAGACTTTTGCAAGGAAGGCCAAAGCTGCCCTTTGTAACCTGATTATTTATTTCATCTACATTTTTATAGGCTCACCCAGTTCATGATGGATGCTGAGTAGCTAATCTGCAATGACCATGAAAGCAAGTTTTTTAAAAAGATTGCATCGCACAGCATAAAAACCAAAAGCATAATTACTACACAAAAGCTGGATCACCCAACACTGAGGCCCAAAGCTCAGAAAAAGAACCAGTTTTTAATGCCTAATGGGAATACCTATATTTCTTTGAACATTAGGAAATGCTAGCCACCTCCACAGTTACTTAAGAGAGTAAATGTCCTTGTTAAAGGCACTTTGGGAAGGTGAACACTATTTCAATTTCCAGAGTAGGTTATGGATATGGGATCTCCATTTCTTGGCATAGCTCTTTTTCTTAAGCCAAAGAGCGGTACAGTAACACAAAAATCAATATATAAAATACAGCCATAGTCTATTTACACATAATAAATGAGCCTCCAATAATTCAGATTTTATTAGCTGCCCACAGAATCTAGCCACCTTAACTATATCACACTGCTTATTTGACAAAGTAAGGAGCATTAAAAATTGTCTCACTGGCCAGAAAGAGGCAACTGAAAATGCTGAAAAATGACTTTTCTAAGTTTTATTTATTTTTATTTGAAATAAAGGAAAACATGAGCAATCAGCTCAACAGTCCTCGAACCAAGAGAAATGTTATATTTCTTACACAAAAAACTGTTGTTAAATTTATCAAAGCCAACTCTTGCCAGGAATTTAAACGATTGAATTACATGCGGTGACTGTACTCTGCGCTCCTGAAAAACCATTTCTTTGGTGGAAAATTTCAAGAAGGGGCATTGCTTTTCTTTCCTTTGGATGGATTTTTGTGCACAATGGAAGTAGAAGAGAAAAAATTAGGGGGGAAAAGAAAGAGGCAGAGGGAGAAGAGTTTAAGGTAAAAGAAATAGTAAAAAAAGAAGAAGAAAGGAGAAGCTACTAGAGAAAGATAGCATCTTAGCTTGGACCATGGATGCAGCCAATGTGGTACAATGGTGAAAGTATTGAACTAGGACATAGAAACCCAGCTTCAAGTCTCAACTCAGCCACAAAAAATCCCTTGGTGACTATGGGCCAAACCTTCCATCTCAGCACAAAAGCCAGTGATGAATCAGGGATGAATCTGTTGGAGTGGGGAGATCCAACTTTGAATCCCCCCTCAGCCATAGAAGCTGCCTGGAGGACTTAAGATCAGCCATTTTCTTTCATCCTCATTGTTGGTGAGGGGAAGAATAGGCAAAAAACAGAGTACAATATAGGCTACACCTTGCATTTCTGGAGAAAAGGTTGACTATAAATCTGACAGCTACGTAGGCCTGCGGCTCAGATACCTTTTTCTCCAAGGAGATGCAATCACTGAACATGATCATTGGCCTGGCAACCTTAATAAATACAATTGTTTCACACCAGTCATTCTCCACAAGTGACCCCATTACCTCAATGCTCGGAGTTTTTGTCTCATGGGCCATGGCCTGCAACGAATGTTGGACATAATTTCCTTCTGAAATTGTATGTTCTGGAAGATCTGTTCCGGGTCGTTGCTGTCGACCTTTTCATCCCCATTATCTTCATCTGAGTTACTAAAAATAGCCAGACCCCACAAGAAACATGCATAAAGGAAAACCATTATTATCAATGCTTCTCTCAGAAACAATCACGAAAACACACATTTGCTTATTTTTTCCAAGCTTACGATTGTACAAACCCAGTCCATGTACAGTATTTTACCCCAAACAGCCATTGGCTTAGGAGGAAGATTTACATAGTAAATAATATTTCCATCAAAAAAGCTCTGGCTTTCCTTCTCTTACCTATGCCAAGGAAATCATGAACTTGGGTAACAAATGCTCCATCAAACAAACCCAAATACTTTGCTTCAAATTTCAAAGCTGAGAAACTTCCTAGAGCTAAAATCCAACACTGGAACAGACTTGCTGTACGTTTTATTACAAGGTCTCTGTTCCTACCCATCTGAATTGCATTATCAGATTTTGCCATTAAGAGCTGTCCATCAATAGTTTTGCTGAAGTGGGAATTTTGACAGGCGATGTTTGCCATGCCAAGGCAATAGAAAAACAACACCTGAAGACTTCTTTCCCTTGTACCAGGTTTCAGCTGTTTGATCGAATAGAGCAGAAAATCAATTCCTCACCTCTGGGGTGGTTCCGGATAGGTGTAGATGCTGGCATGTCGTTTCACAGTTTTAGCTCTCTTGCAGGTTCTTGCATTTTTCGCGGCTGAACTGCCACCTCTAAATGACATCTTAGAACTTTCTGATGTTTTTTTTTTTTAAAGGATTAAAAAAAAAAGCCACAAGCAGAGTTGCCAAGTTGCAAGAAGGTGGAGGAAAGACGATTAGAAATCAGATATAAAGAGAGTTATAAACTGACAGATGTTGAAGTGGACTCTATTGCCATCCCTGCCTGCATCAGACACTCCTAGCTCTGGGAAATATCAGAAAGCTCAGAATACGTACATAGTCTTAAAGGCACAGCACATCAAAAGCTGTAGCACTGTAGCATTAATGCTGAGCGTGCCTCTCCCATGTATCCAGAGTTTTAAAAAAGTGGGGGGGGGTCTCTTTTGGTATATAATAGCTGCAATCCTAAATTGTTGTATCAGAAATTAGCTGACACTGGCCTACTTTATGATATACATGTAGCCCTAATCAAATAACGGAGATAATCCTAGCGCATGAAACAATCAATTTTGATTATCATTAGTGTTTCAGAACAGAAAGATTGACTAATGTGGGTTCACTGGATTACATCAAGCTTTTGTAAACTGGGCAGCTCATTCTGGAAATGGATCAAAGTAACCAATTTGGATTTGAATTCTTTGTAACCTGCAGGGATTCTTCAAAGCACATAGAAAGTAGTTAAAAACCTAGCAGGAGGGGTAATAAATAAGCACATAACGGAAGAGCCTCCAATAAAGATGGTGAGTTACAAGCAAGCTCTATGCAGGTGTACAACTGTCTTGGAAAAGATAGATATGCACAAAATTGGTTTGTTCAACCTGGTGTATTTGAAGACTTTTTGTTTGTTTTTGACCTTGTGATGTGCATTTCAGAGTCTATGTTTATAGCACTTATATTTCTTTCTAGATGTTCCCTTGGCTAATCTCAAAATCCCCATGGAAGATTAGTATTCAGATGAGATTCTACCAGGAATTACCAGAGTTGAAGTCTAAATTGGGAAACTGAAAAAGCATCCTGGAAGAAGACAATGGCAAACCACATATCTCTATTCTTAGGGAAGAAGTTATGTGGTTATAAGCTGAACCCCAAAATACTTTACAATTGAATCTATGTGGTGCAAGTTGGGTTTCTGTTATTGTTCTCTTTATTGGAGTCAGCTTTTCTTTTCTGAAGGAAGCTTCCTGGAGTTTGTTCTTCAGGCAGGTGAGCTCTTAGAACAGATAATACTCTTTTTTTAAAAAAGCATACAGTATAGAATTGTTGGTGAGTGAAAGAAAAGAAGAAGGAACTTGTATCTCCTTCTGCTGCCTGTGCCAGCATTTCAGTTGCTCTATGCACTACTGGCTGTGAGATTTCAGCCACATAAATCAAGAGTTCATGCCCTTTCTGGTTCTATATTTCCTCTTCTAGAAGGCAGAACATTAAGTACTGGCCACTAAATTTGTTGCCAAGTGCTGGTTGCTTCCATGTACACTCCCAGCTCAACTACCATATTATTATGAACGGAGAAATGTTTCCTTTCCAATGCCCAAAGTTCATTTTATATACATTTAATCAACTCAGATGCAGAGTCTTTCCTCATCTTCTTTATGCTCTTCAGCCTGCTCTGTTATTCTTTTACCACCAAATTCATTCATTCATTCGTTCATTCATTCATTCGTTCATTCATTCATTCATTCATTCATTCATTCATTCATTATTTATTTATTTATTTATTTATTTATTTATTTGTCAAACATGTACAAGTTAGCAGGTATAGGTATAAACATAAACATAGGAAGTAAGTACAGGTAAATGGGGACAGTAAGACAGGGACTGTATGCGCGCTGGTGCGCTTATGCACGCCCCCTTTAGGGACTTCTTAGGAATGGGGTGAGGTCCACGGTGGACAGTTTGAGGTTGAA
>JANHFJ010005759.1:44752-57873 GCA_032468195.1 Cerberus rynchops
CAGGAAAAAAACATTCTGGTGTTGTTTCTAACCTAATATTTATTGCTCTGCTTACAGAAACTGCCCGCCCATGACCCCCCCAGTCACGCCCACCAAGCCACACCCACAGAACAGGTAGTAAAAAAAATTGAATCCCACCACTGCAAGAACTGTATTTGATTTAGCATTCTATCTCTAAATTGGCCAATAACAAGGATTCTAAAGCAGATTTAATATAGAATGAGACATTTTCTGACACATGACACATTTTTACAATACTTTTGTTAATAAATTAAAATAAATCTATCAATTATATATAATTAAAAGACATACCAGATTGGTGTCTGGAATATCAGAGGTAGATAGTTGAAATGTTAAAATGGCTGCCATATTTTATATTTTACTGCAACTGGTGTCTATGTGCAGCATACTGCCATACACCCCCACAACTCTTTGGTCCCATAACCTTTGTTCCAGTGAGGTGAACCAAGATGTCTCATGTACTTCTTCTATCTTCCTATCTCTTCCTGTCTTAGTCTCTTATCATTTAATTACTGACAATATAATATGTAACTAGGAGTTAGTTGATTAGATTATATAATGAGTAAACTGTGGTTAAACATTGAATGATGAAGAATAACTTGTGCATGTAAGAAGGAATATATAAAAAAGCAATAAACACGATGAGTCGGCTTCTGCTCAAGCAGCGTCTGTTCAAGACATGCCTGTGACTGGTTCTTAGTGCCCCAACACAACTACACTGCCAATGGATTATTGATTTTTTTTAGAAAAAAGAACATATATAGCTATATTTGTGTAGAAATAAAATTAAGAGTTAATAATTGATACACTACTTTTGATTTTGTGGTATCACTCTATTATATATACCATTTAATCTTTGTGTTGTTGGAATAATTATTTTTATATTTGTGATAGTTTTTATGTATTTATTGTTGAAGTGTTGTATTTCACCTAGAGTCATTTTCATGTGAGATGGGCAGCTATAAAAGTATAATAAATAAATAAACATTAAATAAATACACTTCTAAATGTTATTTAGACTATATTTGGGGGGATTGGGTTGACGGCTGTAAGCTGATAGAGTATACCAATCCAGTATTTGACTTTTTTCAGATAAACAATTCTCCTCGTCAGTGGTTAGATGGCCTAGATATTGGTATCTGAAAAGATACCTGTTTAATTCATATTTTACTGTGTTTTTAATTTATGTTATGCCATACACTAAATAAATAAATAGATTGGGTTGCAATACACATTAATTGCTACTTCTGGACTCTTCAACTTAAAACTGATCCCTAACTTCTATATTCCCCAAAAGAAATCAAATAGCTCTCATATTTAATCAACAGATTTTATTTATCTGCAATGCCCTTCCAATGTCACTTGCTTTGAACTAATTTAACATTTACCTAAGCTGGTTAATTCATCAAATACATTGATTAAAGTAAGACATTCAATCAACCAAAAATCATTACTGAGTTGGCAACTCTGCACTGACATCTGTAATTATTGTTAGCTCCTGCAGAAAGTTAGATTTAGCTTTTTATTATTTAACACATAAAACTTAGGCATGAAATGCTATCTATGGTATCTTATAAAGTGAGTTCTGTTCATGGAAAATCTAGCTAATTTTTTTTTAAGGTTAAAAACACTAACATTATGTGCTTTTTAAATTACTGATGATTTCTTCTGACTTTTTTCTGTGAGCATTCCAAAAGCAATATCTGTAAAAGAATTCAATTCTATTTCTTCAGAGTTAAAGTATAAAAAGCTTTGGCTTTTTGAAAGGTTTTCTAAGACAGCTTCTATAACAATAAATATATATATTTAAAACTGAAGCTTTAAATATGAAAGCATAATCATGAATTTAGAATTTTTAGTAATTATAGATGCAGAAATTACATTTAAAAGACAGTGAATGCAATTTATGCAGCAATCTTTGCTGAAACAATAAAATTTTTGAAAAAATTATTTACTTTGAAAAACTTGTATTTTAGAAGAGAACAATAATAACTGTAAATAGCTTTTTTTTCTTTGTATTTTTGAAAAGTTCTCTTTAGGAGTGACCAGGATGGACAGGATTAAGAATGAGTACATCAGGGAGTAACCTTCTAAAAGGCACATTATATTTAATCAACTGCGAGGTCAAGAACTGGTATTGCCGTCTTTGTTCTCGCACTCTTCTGGGTATTTGTTTCAATATTACAATTTTGTAGTCTTTATATTTTAAGATTTCTTCTCTGGATTTTCTAAATACTTCTTCACGGAATGATTTTTTTGCAAATCTCACATGAATCTCACGCGGTAGTTTATTTCTTCGAGCGTAGCTCATGTGAATTCTATATATTTCATCTATCTCTCTTACGATTTCTCTTTTTTCCAGATGTAAAAGTTCTGCTAGAAGTTTTATCACCAGTTCTGCGAGGTCTTCTTCTTTTTCTTCCACTACATTTTGTAGTCTTAAATAATGAGCTGCCTTTTCGACTTCGAGATATGCTATTGAAATCTCTAAGTTTTTATTAGCCTGAATCAAATCAGCATTCATTTCTTCTACTCTTTTTTCTGTCTCAACCAGCACATTTTAACAATGCATAAATAGAAAAAAGATGTGCAGGTGTCTTCTTTTTGAGAAGCCCTTTTGAGAATTTTCCTTAACCCCCACTGAAATTTTTTTTTGTTCTCTCAAAAATAATTGTTTAGATATTTTATTTCAGCATAATTTGGAAAGCTGAAAGACCAGGTTAGGGTTAGATTGTTACAGAGAAAAATCTATCTAAGAAATTGTTATGAACTGGAAACAACTTGATGACATATAATTAATCTCAACATAAACCTCAATAAAATTTTGCTGCATGTATAATAGCAGTAGCATTTAGCTTTATATACTGCTTCATAGTGCTTTACAGAGCTCCCTAAACAGTTTACAGAGTCAACATATTGCCTCCAACAATCTGAGTCCTCATTTTACTGACATCAGAAGGATGGAAGGCTGAGTCAACCTTAAGCTGGTCAAGACTGAAGGAATCAAACTCCAGCCAGAGAACAGAGTTAGTCTGCAATACTACACTCTAACTCCGTGATCGTGAACCTATGGCATGGGTGCCAGAGGTGGCATGCAGAGCCATTTTGCTGGGCATACAAGCTGTCAGCCAACTTATCTCCAGCTGAGCATGCCCATGTGACTGCACATGCATGATTGCAGAGACCCAGCTGGTCTTCGGACCTCCGCTGTGCATTCATGTGATTGCAGTAGGAAATCCAGCTGGTCTTTGGAGCTCTCCTGCGCATGCACACATGACTGCTCATGTGTGCATGAGTGCCTGCATGAAGTACACATGCACTGCATGTGCAGATGGTGCAGTTGCACATGCAGCGCACATGGAGGAGCCTCATGCAAGTGTGGATGGCACGCAAAAAGCATGTACTTTTCGGCACTCAGTAAGTAAAAGGTTCACCACCACTGCTCTAACCACTATGCCACCACAGTTCTTAATAATACCAAAGGGCTTATTCCACACTGTTTGTTTTCACATGTAATATAAACATTTTGGTGAAGGTTAATTCTCTGATTAAAAAGCTCCTGATTAGACACATTTCTAAGGCTAATTTCAATTTTCTGGCAGGAATATCCCTTGAAAAGAATCTCAGTTACACTAGAGTTCTAACAAAAAAGTACAGAAAGGGAAAGGGGCTTTATTTACTGATGCTATTCCATTTAACAACATAAATTTTGGGCTCAATTGCGGTTGTACATTGAGGACTACCTGTACTTAGTGACAGAAAATCCACTCCCAATTATTGTTGGGACCTGAGAACTGCCTGTATTTTATAAGTATTGTTCATATTAAGAATAAAATAGAACAAAACTTCAGTGAAACCTGGACAAGTATTCAGCTCAAAGCAAACTTATTTAAATATTAATTTAATTTCTAGTTAAGTTCCTGCACTTGGTTTATATATCAACATGTACTAAAGTGTGGATATGAATATTATTCTACAGAGCAAATTCTGTATAGAATCATTCTAGTGGTATCTGCGTTTTTCTGGGCCCCAAAATAATCACTAGGGCTTATTTTTAAGGGGTCTTATTTTTTTTCCATGTACAGGAGGCACACTTCTTTTGCTTGCTGCTGCAAGGCAGGGGTATGTAGAGCTGCTCCATGTGCCCTGCACCAGCTTACCTCAAGGTTCTACAACCAGGCTACCCAAGCCCCAACACCCGCCTCACTTCACATTGGTGGCTCCAGCAGCCCCATCCAGCAGGACATTGTGTGGCTGCCAGCCCACTTCTTCTGCTCGCTCGCAGCCACAATGGAGCAGGAGGCTGAGTGATGCACCAGTGCCATGACCACAAGATGGTGGAGCTGCCTGATGCACCCACATCAGCTTACCTCAGGGAAACCACAATTAGGTCATCCATGCCCCAACACCTGCCTCACCATGCAGCTGCGACTCCAACACACCACTTAACTTCTTGCTCCATTGTGAACAAGAAGTGGGCCACTACTCATGTGGTCTCCTGCTGTACATGGTTGTTGGTGCTACCACCGCAAAGCAGGGGTCGAGGTGTGGATGACCTGGCTGAAGGGGCCTGAGGAAAACTGGTGCGAGGAACGTGGGGCAGCTCCACTGTCCCACCTCACCTTGAGGCCACGGTACTACAAGCAATCAGAAGAAATGGGCATGTATCCAGCTGCAGAGGCTGTTAAGTAGGGCTTATTGGGGGGGGGTAGTGCTTACATTAGAAGTATGCATAAAACATGCTAGATCTTATTTTCTGGATAGGTCTTACTTTCAGGGAAATGGGGCATTATTATGCAACATATTAAAATGGCATTCACCAATCTGCCATCTGGTAGGTAGATTGGTCATACTGTCTGTGAAATAAAGAAGTTGTAATTCCAAACATAGCAGAAACAGTCCAGCAAGGCTGTATTAAACATACTGAAATGTATAGGCCTACAATTACCTTAAACAATGTACTAGGTTCTTCATTAAGATTCACCCTGGTTATTACGCGTCCAGATTCTTCTTCAACATCAAAGATACTTGCACTATATGGGAACTGGACAACATCTACTTTATATCGTACATGACTTGCTGGTGTACCCTATGAAAAAAAATGTTTATTTTAAATTGTAGATGGCATAGCTTAGGCAGTAAGAATGAAAAACTTCAAATATAAACTCACATTACATTCTATGTCGTTGTTTTTAAATCAAAGCATATTATTATTGTGTTTTAAATATACTAGGCATACACTTCTGTAAAAACATTTAAAATTGATTTATGTATTTTTAAAATTTATTGGCTGCCCATCTTACCTCATGGTAAGTTTAATATTGTAAAGATGCACAATATACCTTTTTTATTACAAAGAAATATGGTACATATATACGTACATGCACATATATACACACACACACATTTTACACACACACTCACTCACACACACACAGATTCTAATCAAAACCTTTTCTTAAGACCAATTTCAGATTCAAACTGTTTTTCTGATTAATTAGAAATTGCATCATAAATGTTATTACATTTTATTGCTGCAAATACTATATATGTGTCAGGGTTCCACACTATGTCAGCAATGCAATCAGAACTCCAAAGAAATGAAAGTCCTTAGAATAAGATTTTATTGAAGACATTGTAATGGTATGATCTGGAGAAATCCTGAATCTGAAATTCCTGGGCTTTTTCCACCCAAGTAAAGTAAAAGTTCCACCCCATTAATTATCACATGTTAATTTCTCACCAACCCCTTCAAAGAAAGTTCTAATGTCCCTTTCAGCACCTCCTCCAGCAGGTGTGCACAACCCAAGGAAGATTCTCATAAGAAATATTTTAGAAAGAATGCAGAATAGATAACAGCCTCTGAGTCGGTTCTATCAGCCTTCACTCCCCCAACTTGTTGGCCTTGCAGAAAATGTGTCAAAGCTAAAAGATGTAATAATTGCAAAAGCACCAACTAATAAAATTTCAGCACAAAAGTCTCTTTTTTAGCTTGACAGGCTGCCTCCCTCTTCAGCGAAAGGTGTTTTCCTGTAACACAAGGAATGTCAATCAGGAGACTCCCCCCAAAACAACCAACCACCCTTTCCCCGGAGGTCCCTTGGGCTGGTGGGGGAACTCCTCATGAAATTTCTTAACTAGATGATCTGCCTTAATGTCATGGCTCTTAATCCATGTAGCTTCTGAGAGAAGGTATCCCTTCCATTGGACTAAATAATTAAAGTTCCCCGAAGTATTTTGGAATCTAAAATCTTTTTTACTTCATAATGACTCTGCCCTTGAACTACTACCAGACCAGGAGGTGCAGGTGTTGCCGGTCATGGTTTGAGACTCCACCAGACGCTTAAGCAAGCTACTGTGGAATACTGGGTGCACCTTCCCTAACAATCTAGGGAAGCTCAGCTGAACCGTGACCGGATTTATTATCTTAACTATGGGGAACAGACCTAGGCACTTCAGCCCAAATTTCTTGCTAGGTATCTTTAGCTTCAGATACTTTGTTGACAAGTACACTTGCTCTCCCACTCTGAAGAGAGTTTTATCAGATGTTTGTCAGCTTGTTTTTTAAGAGCTGCTTTAGTTTTTTCCCAACCCTCCCTCAGGAAGTCCATCCACTCCTATAAGGACATCGAAGAAAAGGGTTCTCAGAGCAGCTCTGGCATTGGGACAAAGTCCACCCCACTTGTCATTTGAAATGGCATTAACCCCGTGCTGCTGTGCACAGCATTGTTGTAAGCAACCTCTTCAAACGGCAACAGGTCCGACCGGTTGTTTTGCTGATAGTCCATGTAGCATCTCTAAACGGTCTACAGAGTCAGTATATTGCCCCCAACAGTCTGCGTCCGCATTTTACCCAGCTCAGAAGGATGGAAGGCTGAGTCAACCTTGAGCCTGGTGAGATTTGAACTGCCAAATTGCAGGCAGCCAGCAGTCAGCAGAAGTAAACTGCAATACTGCACTCTAACCACTGCACCACCGTGACTCATTGCTTTTATTGCTTTTGAATACAAGCTTAGCTTTTGGGTCACAGTATTCAGATACTGTCCTTTTTTAAGATTTGAGACATTTGTTTTTGAAATGGGAAATGCTGATGTTCCATCTTTAACTTATTCGTTTTATAATCAATTTTTTTTTGTTCTACATGGCAAAGAGCATGTACCTCATTTATGCGGGAACCTTTTTGTATTGTTTTTTTTATTTTAGTAGAGCAGAACATAAAATTTGGATTTAAGTTATAAATCAAGCAGTGCATGACATAAAGTTGCCCTGATAAATCAGGTCAAGACCAATTTAGTCATGTGTTTTTCATAGTGGCCAACCAGATATCCCTAAGGTAGCGTTTCTCAACCTTGGCGACTTTAAGATGTTTGGACTTCAACTCCCAGAATTCCCCAGCCAGCTTCGCCAAGTCGCCAAGGTTGAGAAACACTGCCCTAAAGTCTTAAAAGCAAGAAAGGGAGCAATAACCTGTCCCTAGGCACTATTTCCATGCCACTAATACTTGGAGGCAAGGTCATATTGAGTCTTGACACTAAAAACTCTTTATAGACTTGTGCCTTTCATTTACCCAACACATTGTGAAAGGTATTTAAGGTAGTGTCATCTTCCACAACCTGTGGAAATTAATTTAACGTATTACTTGTTTGCTGCATGAAGTAGTATTCCTTTCGCCTCATACAAAGGCCCATGGCAAACCATAATACAGTCTGCAAGCTTTGTTGTTTTATAAAGTCCCTCTCAGATTGAATCCAGGTCTTTAGGGAAGCGAGGACAACAGACACATAATTTAGTTCCTTTGCCAAAAGTTCTTTATGAACTGCAGCCAATAATGGGAAAAGGTCTGGACTTTTTCCTTCCAGTATTTGCTCAATTGCATAGTAGTACCCTTTGTTTACATTTTCTGTTCCATGTTTAACTTGATTCAGTTATCCCACTTCTCGAGTACTCACATTTGTTAGCGGGGGATGTTAAAAAACGCCATACCACTCCAGTTATGGCTGCTATTGGAACCATTCACTGTTCCTAAGATAGGAACAGAAGATAATTGTGGAAGTGGATCTAAATATTGTGGTGGACTAATTAAAATTTGGAGGAAAAATGAAGGAAATGCTCCTTGATAGATTGTAAGAAAAATGCATAACTGCAGAAACATCTGTTGTGTTCTCAAAATTGTGCACAAAATTATGGCACATCTGTGCACCAGGAGAAAATATTGTCCTTACATAAGTAAATAAAATGCATCCTTTGCATCATGATACACATGTCACCCTAAGCCTCTTCTAACCCACTGCAGAAGCCTGGAGATAGATGGAATGACTAAGAAATCATTGACTTATTTCAGGAAAGGTAAGTGTAGATCCTCTTAAGGCATGTTAGACTCTTGGCGACTAAATGAACATGTTCATATAATATTCTTGGTAACAATAGAACCTTGCCACAATCTATATTGTGTTTTCAACTTTCCTCTCTAGACCAGTTCTCAACCTGTGGTCTGTGGTCCACTTGGATGTGATGGGGTCTGCAAAGGCTTGAAGAAACGTTACGATTTAAATATTAAGTCTTGGGGGTCCATGGCCATGGTCTGTAGCCACAAAAGTTATTTAAAGGGAACCCATGGTGAAGAAAAGGTTGAGAGCCATTGTTCTAGACTACAGCATTGACACTTGCCCATCTAAATACTTACCAGCTCTCAGTCTGCCTTAGTTTTTCAGTCAATTAGCATCAATTAGGTGGAGCTATCTACTGCAACTATTTTAAGAAACAGACAATAGAAAAATAAAGAATGTTGAAGAAGCATCTTCTGTTGGTCTAAAAATATTCAATATATTGTACTGATAATTTATTGTTCTGATAAATAATTTAAAAATTCCCCTGCAGATTATGTGATAAAATATTGTAATGGCAATAAAAAAATCTGATGTAGAAAAAAAAAGAGTTAATTCTGGTTTATCAAACACTTTATATGGAATCATTGTCTTAAAATTATTGTTTCTTGTAATTTGATAAAGTAATGTGACAGAAGATTGTGAAAAATGTCTAATCTTTTTCAAAAAAATTTCATAGTTTCATAGTTCAGATCCTTTTCAACATGTTTTTTAACTGCACTACAGCATTACAAAGAATTGTTTAAACATGTAGCGTATATATTCCACATGGCTCCTGTATATTAGCTAACATGGTACATGCATTTATTTTCTATGCACTTAAATTTACACTTCAGTGCTGTTGCAATCCAATCTCCTTCAACATTTTATATCTACAAAAGTTTCAGAGTTGATTAGTTCTCAGATGTGTTCTCTGCTAAGGTGCGATTAATATTTTTTACAGAAAAAATGTTCAGAAACACTATTACAATCCACTTGTACAGTGGTGAAATTCAGGGTTTTTTTTTACTACCGGTTCTGTGGGTGTGGCCACAGGATTAAACATCACCAAGCACAGAATTAAACTTCACTAAAGTTACAATATAATAAGGGGAGAGGCAGTTTCTGTGAGCAAGGCAATAAATATTAGGCTAGAAACAACTGCCTTATTTACAGGTTTAATCCTGTAAAGTTAATCTTTACAGGATTAACCCTGCAAAAGGAGATTTCTTCTAATAACCAGTTCTCTGGACTGCTTATAATTGTTACCACTGGTTCTATAGAACTCATAGAACTCTACAGAACTCACAGCCTCATTGAGAGTGCTGTTTGACTCATCACTGAATGAGGGGAGGCTTGGGGTTTTGGAGTCATGACTTATTATCCGAATGCTCCAATTTCTTGTGACCCATCAGCAGAGCTGGTGGCAGACTCAGACAGTGAGGAGGTTGGGGAGGAACATGAGCCAGTCCTATAGTCTGGGAAGGCTCTGATGAGTACTCTGCATCAAAGGCAGAGATGGAGCCAGGACTGTCTGACAGTTATCAGCTACCTTCCGAGTCAGATATCAGTGGGGCAGAAGAACAGCTGGAGCTGTGTTCATGCACAGAGCTGCCAAGAGAAAGAAACAGCTGAGGAACAAAGGCTAACTCAGGAGTAAAGGCACAGGTGGTCAATGAATTGCCCCTCCCAGAGGGATTAAAAGAGGAGTAAAGGGGAGGGGAGTTTGCAGGAAACAAGTGGTTCAATTTATTATAGTGAAGATCTGTTCCTGACTTCTTGCCAAGTAATTGCAGCTCCAGTGTGGTATTTGTGAGTTATCATCTGGCCCCTCTCCAAGCCTGATAAAGGTCTGAAGTGTGAAAGACTGTTTGCTGGGACTTTTACTATAGAGGAATTTCCCTTTAAACAAAATAAAGGTATTTTATCTGGACGAGGAGTCTGTTTCATGGTCTTGGGAGGCCTAAGTCAGAACACAGCTGATCAGGAGATGCCTATGGTTGATCAGCCTCCTCATATCATGACTTGAAGATTCCCAAGGTTGACAATCCACAAACTCAGATGGAACAATGTTGTCAGTATCAGAGTCAAATTCTGAAATTGAATTGTGGCTCATGAGATGCCAACTCTGCCCCATAATTATGCCAACAACACCATAGCAAGCCCCAGCCTATTCTGTTAAGGTCACCTTCACATGCTCATCCTCTAGAATGGTGTTTTTCATGCTGGCTGGCTAGGAAATTCGGGGAGCTGAAATCCACACATATTAAAGTTGCCAGGTTTGAAAAGAGCTGCTCTAGCATGATATATTGTATGTCATCATCTGCCAATAATGCTCCTGTAGATTTTATACTGTCTTGTTCTGTGCAAAAGTATAATTGGACATAAATGGAAACTCCAAACAGTGATAAGACAACGGTGCTACTTTTCAGCTCCTAGGGATACTTCATGACTAAAGTGGCTCAAAGAGAAACTTCACCACCCACTCTGTGGACCGAATTACAATACAAAACATTTTTTAAAATAATCAAATGCATTACAGAAGACCTGAACAACAACTGTGGATTCTTAGCCCGTTATACATAAACTAACGTTCAGCCTCTTTCTCTCAGTGTCCACTATTATGTAAACCCATTAACCTCTTGCCTTGTTTTTCTGTACCCCTTCCTCCTCTTCTACTCTGTGTTTAAAATTGTATAATAGCAAGTCCATTATATGCATTTAATAAAGAGAGCTGTTGCTCACAAAAGCAAATGCCCTAATGTATTTGGTTAGAATAGACTCTGCATCTGTTAAGTTACTTAAATCTACTTGTCCTATCTATATCCTGCCCAATTCATTTCCTTGTAAATACAAATGCAGAATTAGCGTTAGGTTCCTCTACTCTCTCTTAGTCATATGTTTTCCCTGTTTGGATTAAGCAGTGAATTTATTATCTCCTTTGTTTTCTTCTTTCAGTTGGCATATTTGAAGAGATCTCACCAAGACACCACATTTGCATTTGTTTTTTTCCTTTGACATACTCATTATTTCCCTCAATTTATGAAAATCAGTCTTTCTAAAATCCATGGTTTGTAATTGTTTTTTTAATTAAGAACTCTAACAATGCATGGTCATTTGCACCCAAAGTGCAAGGAGTAATACAGAAGAAACCCGAAACAAAATCAAATAAAGGCAGCATTTGTGCAAACAACAAACATAAAAAGAGTTTGTTTTGGCAATTCTGTTTTACCTCAAATTGTCATATCTTTGGATTGCTTTCACACATCTCATCCTGCGTTTATATCTTGGTCCTTTGAATAATTTTGGTGATTGAAATTTTTGCTATTTAGGTGTTACTGGATGTGACATTTAATGTCCTTGTTGCTCTTGGACAAAAGGTGTTTCCTTTGTATGAAATTATGAAAGTCCAAGAATGGGACATGGCCTCCAAGATGGTTATTCAAAATCTCTGAGAAGTTCTGGAATTTGAATTTGATTCATTTGCTATATACAGTAAATATTTTCCATTCTTATTCTTCTTTTTATCTCAAGATTGTAATCATTCCTTTGCATCACACGCTTTTCCAAAATGGTTTTTAATGTACTAATGGCTATAAAAAATAAGCAGCCCAAGAAGAAAGATCTTGAAATGACCCTAGTTGTTCTCTTTCCCGCAGATCTAAATTCAAAAGCTTGTGTCCCACTGCTTAACTTGGTTAAAAATAAGGCAAAAAATGTGTGTGACCTGTAAAATTATTAAATAAAAAATAAACCTGTTTTATTTTAAAAATGCAATTGCTTTGGTTTTATTTTGAACTGCAGTATGTCGTTCTTTTTAAGGCAAGTTCTCAAAGACTCTGAAATGCTTTAATGTGTATCAAAATAATGGTGAAAAGGTTTTAGAATGTCAAAGAAATAATCCTTTCATGTGAATAATTCTCCAATGACTAGAGATTGTCATTGTTTCTTTAGTAGTTTTGAAGCCATTTTTAGATCAAAGACAGAACTGTAATGGGTTTATTTTCGAACTTTCTCCTAATTGTTTTCTTTTACAATTATTGATATCAAATGTCCATTTTTGGTGAACAATTTAATATTCAAAACATATGGAATTTTATATATTCACCAATTATATTTAATTTCAGTATCTTATTTCATTATTTCATGTGAAGTCATATGGAGCAGATGGCAATATGAACACTCAAGAACAATAGTCAGTCTTCAAATTTATTATTTTAGAGAAAAAATAGAATATACTTCAGTATAATACTTATATACTTATATATTCAGTATAATACTTATATATACAGTATATACTTCAGTATATAGTACACCAACAAAAAGCTTCTATTTCTCTTCTAAGCTCCATTGTCATAAACTCGGTGACAAATTTTACAGTTGCCTGAATTTTAACAACTCATTAACACTTCAGATGAAAAGCATTTGTCACCAGGAGAGGTAATATTCAGAGTAATTCAACTATTTTGAAATTTAAACAAAAAATAGAACTATTATAGGATGCTTACAGTTCCATATAACTTATTCAGTTGTCTTATTTTCTTGCCCATCTTATTCAGAAATAACCCTCAATCATTAAAGGCTCCAAAGCAACTAATTTTAGACAATTACAAAGGCCAGTAATACAATATGAATGTATTCATGCTGTTAAATATCTTAATTTTTTTATCAAATAAAGTAGTGCAGATTGACTATATTTTATTTACATTGCTTCTTTCTTGAAATACGGATTCTGTT
>JANHFJ010005764.1:40029-51091 GCA_032468195.1 Cerberus rynchops
TACAGGGTTAATCCTGTCAGGAAGGCAGGAAAAAAACATTCTGGTGTTGTTTCTAGCCTAATCTTTATTGCCCTGCTCACAGAAACTGCCCACCTAGTCACATGACCCTCCCAGCTATTCCCACCAAGCCATGCCCACAGAACCAGTAGTGAAAAAATTTGAATTCCACTACTGCTATATATCTAGAACGTTTATAATGCACTGATATTTCTCTACCTAACAAAATAAAGAATACAAATATGCATTAAAGACATATATGATGAGAGATTAAACAAAGCGACATACTTATTCAGATCTGCAAATAGTAAAGTAAAAACAATAAGCATGCAACTTCTTTTCAACTTAAGTTAAAACATTGTCAGGCAAAATGTTGACTTCTCCTATGAGAAATCATTTTAGCAATATGTCTGAAATAGAGATTCCTTTCAAATGATTTGCAAATTTTTCCCCGAATCAAATGGGCCAAGTGTTTGTATACATATGAAACACTAGATGGGGAAGACTAACAATTTATTTCCTCTTCTGTTTGTTCAATAGGAAGAAGCAATATTCTTTTATAGGTGTGCATCTGGTAAATTGAGGGAATGGTTATTCAGTTATTTCCAGCTTGGAAGGATAACCACTAAGCCATGATCAGTTTGCAGTTTTCTTTGCTCAGCATTTGGCCAGAGAGGTGAAGCAACAGTGAAGTGTTGCCTCACAAAGATACTGTATAAACATGAGTGCACTTGTATTAGTCCATATAGATCTTAAATCAGTGAACACGGCTCAAATCAACCTTGGGTACCTTTTAAACTGAATTGAGTAGAGATGGGAGACAGAAAACTGGCTGTGTGGAAAAGTCCTAAATTTCTGCTCAAGTGAAGCTAGATTTCTTTATTTAGAAAACGTGTTTAGCCACCCATCTTACATATTTCAACTCCTTCTAGCCTTAGTTTTTGCTGGAAGGTTCAAAAAAAGTTGAAAACTCTCACTGATTACAAATTTGGGGAAGATAATAGAGTCCATTGCTAGTTCTTAACTTTTCAGTGTTCCAATCAGCAGAAATGTATTCAGTTTGGGATTCTTTCAATGTCAGTAGGTGGAGATTATTAGCAAGGGCAAACATGGCTGATCTATTCTATACATAACCTGTTAGTTTCATTGGCAGTGGGGGCAGTGGGGGGTGAATCAGACCAGGCCAACTTCAGGGATGTATTTGGTAAGTGGATGTATCAGCAGAATACTTTACATGCAGGTGTTGTTACTGATTTTGTGCTTACATGATAGGATCAGCTAAAAATATAACTCAGAGTCACTATGACACAATAATAAACATGCAACTAAGCAACCAAGTCTGACTGGAACAAAGAATGTTTTAAAAGACTGCTGTCAACTGCGGGAGTTTTTAAAAATTACTATTACTTACATATCTTTCCCAGTCAATCTCTGAATAAAATCCATTCGGAGCACCATTTGTTCTCTTCTGTAATACATAGTTTAAACAATGTTTTTTGGTTTTGTTGTTATAAGAAAGGGGGAAATTAAAATGCTATAATTTCTGAGATGATGAAAAAGTCAATGTTTTCAATGGAGGAATGCCCCAACATACATCACTCCATTATGAATAACTAAAAAGGCCATTCCAGGTTTTTTTTTACTTCGCATCTGGAAAGCAACTTTCCATTCTTGAACTCTCGACTGTTCCAAAGTTGAGAACCAGGATAGGAGTTGTAAGAAAATATAATTTTCATTGGCAGAGTATAGTGGAAGACAACAATGCAGTGGGTTGATAATTCAGTGGCAAAAGTCCCACATTTAATTCCTGCCACCCAGCATCATAGCTCATATAGCAGGTTTTTAGATATCTTAGTCCAAGACCCTGAAGTCATTGAGAGAAAGAATGCTGAGTTATACTGTGGGATATCTAAATACAAAGTGATAAATTCTTGGCTCATAACACACCAGACCTAACTGTGATTGAAAAGAAGAAAGTGTGAATAATAGATATGGCAATACATAGATGTGGATAGTTGGAATATAAGACAAAAAATTGGAGAAGACCACAAAGTATAAAGATCTGAAAATTAAAATCAAAAGATTATAGCATAACCAATGGCCCCAATTGTTATCAGCATGCTGAGTGCCATACCAGAATATTTTGGACAACGGTTAGAAAATCTGTGCATTGGCAAAATTTCCATCTGACAATTGCAAATGGACATACTGTTTGAACCCACACATTTACTATGCTGGTACATTATGACATGATTTCGCAGTGTTATATTTATAATAATAATAACAATCTTAGAATATTTAATTTTCTAGAATATAATTTTTTTTCATATAATATGTAGAACCAAGATGCATAGTTTTATTTCAAAATAATTTATTAACATAATATAGCCAAGGTTTTCTTTTATAAATACCATTTTAAGCCAAGCTTCATAAAACAATCATTCTCTACCAGCCCAACCCACCTCAAAGGTTGTTGATGTGTGGGAAAATAGGGAAAGGAAGGAGAATTAGGTATGTTCATTGCCTTGAGTTATTTATCAAAATAATAAAGGCAGGATACAAATCTAATCAATAAATATGAACATATATTAGAGACACGTAAGAACCATCCATGGTTGCTGCAGTGGCTATTGGCACACTGGGTACCATACCAGAAAATCTTGAACAGCACTTAGAAAATCTGTTCATTGACAAAAATTCACCAGTCAATTACAAAGAGCTACACCACTTAGATCGTAGTTTGTGTAAAAGTGAAGAGTTAGTCATCCTACCAGGAGCGCCAAAGTACAGTACATTGAAATAAGTAACATGCAAAGAATATCAAACTTACATGGGTGTATTTTAAAGAAAACGCAAAACTGTTGCAGTTTCAATATTATTGTAACCAACCCACTTGAAGCTTTAAGCCAATATTCACATTCTTACCGAAACTGCTTTTCCGCCTTCCTGGGTACATTCTGGTTTGCTATTGTAGGATGGATCATGAGGATGAGGGCTGGGTGGCTGGAATGGATTTTGTTTTTTGTAGAAAAAGGGTTAAAGTGTTTGGTGGTTTGACTTAAAAAAAGTACATGAAACTACATGGAGTAAGCAAGCTGAAAATGCACTTTCTGAAGGAATTATTTGCCAAATTAATGTTGCTATCAGCAGACTATTTTGGAACACAGAGTACTGCTCTATTCAGCAGAAGTTAGGCATTGTAAGGGAATTTAGGTGACATCTATCATGATTTTAAATACCATTTCATGGTCTATTAACAGAACATTAGATTGTTATGTATTTCAAAACCACACCTTCCTGCTCTTTTTTTCCCCCATCGGTCAATAATCTTTTCAATTTTGTATTTCAATGCAGTATATATTTTCCTATTAAACTGGGCAGATCAATCTTAGGAATAATTTAATTAAGTAATCATTGAACTACATAAAAGGGATGTGATCCTAAATTCATCCTTTGTCTGTAAGAAAAGAGGTCAATAGTATTTTGCTGTTCAGTTTTGAATAATTGCAGGAAAGAAGGTATTTTCTTAGGACTAGAAACTGTAGTCATGGATTGTACTGGGCTGTTTACTCCAAGATGGGATAGATAGAAACTATATATAAAAAATGAAAGTTTGTTTTGTAATAACAGAGATGCCACATCCAGAAACTTGCAATTAATTCTTGATAAATAAATTCTCTTTATTTACAAAATAAATACCTTTTCTTAGATTTAGAATTATCTACAATATCAAACTTTGAAATTAGGAACAAAATTCTGCCTGGTGGGAAATCCACTGACTAGCATATAGCCCCAATCATTCTCATCAGAGTAAATGTGTCCCACAAAGCAAGGAAATTTTTATACCATTTTAAGAGACATTCTAGACACATTACCAGTACATAACTATAGAATAGCAACCCCAAAGGTGCTTTTTCAGGAAGCAACTGGGCTTTCTGGTTTTTCTTTGAAGATGTTTTACTTCTCATCCAAGAAATCTGTGAATCTCCACAGTCACACAATGTCATTTGAAAGAATGCAAAATTATTAGATAAAAATAATCTCCAGTTTCAGGCTTCAGCAGTACTGAAACCCAGAAAAAGAACTAAGTGCAATACACCAGACTAACGGTAGTAATGGTGAAGCCAGACACCAAAGACAGAAGGCAAAGTTCTAAGAAAGTTGCTTGCTTGATAAACTCCCTTTGTCATTTTAAGCTTTCCAGAAATATGATTTGCTTGAAAATGGAAAGATGGGAGGAACTGAAAACGATACGAGCATATTATCAGTATGAGTAATTTAACGGAAACCATATCTCTGTGTGCCAGTGCTGGTCTATGAGTTTAATAAAGATTTGATTTGATTTAAACTATGTGAGCCAAATTCTAAGTTGTGTGGAAAAACCATGTCTGGCTGTTGAACATAATCCACTAAGCAAAATTGCAACAAGTGGGAAGGAAAAATAGATCAAGACAGTGAGTAGTGGCAGGGAAGACTTATGCTTTCCCCATTTATTTCCTCAATATAAACTGCTTGTCTCCCCAGGTCCCTAGTAAGATATGGCAAGGGCAAAATGCAGATTCTAGGATATTTGTAAGAGGATAACGAGGACAAAGGAGTTGACAACACATCTGTCATGACATCATCATGTAAATGATCTGGCTTCTGTATTGCTTCAGACACTGAGATCCAAGAACACAACTGCTTCATCTGTGTGACACATAACATTTACACCTGTTATATGCAAAACCTATGGGCTCCACTTTCAGAATGATGCAGGCAATCTGGGATGTGTTTAAAGAAGAAAGGACTGTATTTTGTTGCCTCCATCTCTAATAGCAGCTCTAGCAAAGCTATCAACTATTTCTTGTGCTTAGATCAGTGGTGCTTAAACTGGGGGTAATTACCCAAATCAACAATTTGGCATATCCTGGGACAATGGAACAATTCATAATGACTTGTTTGTGAGTTGAGGATCTGGATTGAGATAACTATTACTGAGATGCTTGTATAAAACAATAGAGCCTTTTTCCTGTGGGAGTAATGACTCCAACTGGTGCAGAATGCGACTGTGTGGATAGTAAATGTTGCCAGATATATGGCTCACATAACACCACTACTGTGTGAGCTGCACTGGTTACAGGTGTGTTTCCATGTGCAATTCTAGATACTGTTAGATTACCTTTAAAGCCTTACATGGCTTAGGACTGGAATATCTGAAGGATCACCTTGTCTCAAGAGTTTCTACTTGTCCAACCAGGTCAAGCAGAATGGTCATGCTGCACAATGCATTCTGCACCAGTTGGAGTCATTACTCCCACAGAAAAAAAGGCTCTATTGTGAATTGTTCCATTGTCCCCAGGATATGCCAAATTATAAATTTAGGTAATTATCCCCAGTTGAACCACCACTGACCTAAAAATGCCAGCTGGCAAGAACATGACCTTTTTCTGCGGTGGCCCCTGCTCTATGGAACAGTTTCAGAGATCAGAGTGGCCCTAACCCTGTTAGGTTTGCATAATACCTTAATCATCTGGCTATGTATTGATGCCTGGGCCACTGACTATGTCAAGAACCCCATTTCCTGGCTATGTTGCTAAGTAGCCAAGTATCTTGCTCCCAGGAGCCTCGGTGATGCAATGGTTAGAGTGTAGTACTGCAGTACAGCAGTACTTCTGCTATCTTGCTGGTTCAAATCCCACCAGGCTCAAGGTTGACTCAGCCTTCCAGCCTTCTATCCTTCCGAGGTGGGTAAAATGAGGACCCAGATTGTTGGGGGCAATATGCTGATTCTGTAAACCACTTAGAGAGGGCCAGAAAGCACTATAAAGCGGTATATAAATCTAAGTGCTATTGCTATTAATACTTTATAACAGCCTTGAGTACTAATACAACCAGAAGGAGGGAGAGGTTGTTTAAAGAATATTAATAGGTAACTAATCTGTCAACTTGTTTTGATTACACATGCAGTCTCCTTATTTAATTTCCCTGTCCTGACAATTAGAAGAACTGTTCCATCCTCAGAAATTAAATTGACCCCGAATTCACTAGGATTCTGCCCAAAAACTTATTATCTGAAAATCTGAGATGTGGAAGCATTGAGAATATGAAACATGCATTTGCTTCAGTGCTGAGTAGCTAGAGCCAACCCCTATATGAAGAGAAACCAGGTAATAAAACCAGTATTTCCTTAGGTTATTAGCAGTTAATACCAATATTATTAAATAGTTTCAACTTTCTACATTGTGAACAATGTTTTAAAATCTACCTAAAGAATAATAAATAGATGAACCCTCCATTTTGTCCAATCACTCAAGATGGTCAAGGAACAGGGAAAGGATGCCCTTTTCTTTCCATTTCCCTAAGAATATTTGAAATAGGGATTTTTTTTTTCTTTCAAAAAGATCAGACCTAGGCCTACTCTTGGCCCCTTGAATGGTATGAAAGAGCCGTATTCCAAAAATTAGGCAGGGCAGCGCAAAGAAGCAGCAAGGATTCAACTGAATAGATTTATATTTAGGGATCCTGTAGCCCATCTTTCATTCTGAAAGGAAAATTGGCATGTATAGTATTTTCACATCCCCTTTTCTCTCACCACAACTCTATGAAGTAGGTTGAGGTGAACGAGAGTGGCTCAAAGTCACCCCGGTGTCTGAGAGCGGGACATAAGCCTCATTCTTTCTTTCATGATAGTCTTACATACACCACAAAAAAATAAAATATTGTTCAGATGACAGCTTTCTACACACACACACACACACACACACACACACACACACACACACACAATCTCCTCTTGTTCACATTAAAATTGCAATTTAATTATTTTAAGCCATGTAGAATAGCACCATGGAGAGATAGGCAGCAAATAAATTTAACAAATTAGTGAATAAATGCATACCCAAAGCTTTTATTAGAATGTATATAGCCCTGGAATCTGTGTGCGCTGTTGGTGTAAATGTGATGTCTTCTGGTTAAAAAGAACAAATAGCCACCCATTGATTCTTCATACCAGAAGTATTTGAAATATGATTATGTTTGTTAAGGGTAATCTATATTGACATCCATGTACAAACTTTGTTGTTATTGTTGTTATTGTAAAATGACAATATTTATTGCCATGTTTACAAAATATTACAAATAACCCAGTTTTTGCTATTTCAATATTTCATCCCTGCAGAAGTCAGTACAACTATAACTAATGACCGTTAATTGCCCCAGCCAAAAACATTGTTCGGGCATTTACTCTCTCTTTCTAACCAGATGGTCTCAAGTAGACTTTTTAAAAATGCACCATATCTTCTAGTCATGTATTTATTTTGTATGGTAACCAATTAAGTTGAATATCAACTTCTCTAGGATTAAGCCATTTTAAAACAAACAAGGCTAATTTCTGAATTGGTGTCTATGAAATTACACTATATGTTAGCACAAGAATTTGAGCAGGTAACCAAAAGGAATTAACAGGCTCCCAAATTCAAATCAGATTCCTGGTCCTTTAAAACCAGAAAGTTTTGTGGTGATATTAGGATCTTAAAATAACCAAAGCTTTCAATTTTTATTTAAGTGTCCTTTGAAACAATAAAGCTTACATAGCTTCTTATTCATGCAACAAAATACTGTATACACTGTCCCAATAATTTGATATTCCCAGAAGCTAATTACCTGTTATACAAATGTGCATTTAGAACTCTCCTAGTTGGGAGGAGGTAGCTTTCAAGGGTGATTTTAAATGAAAAAGCAAGGAAGAGACTACGTACTTTCTCTTTCCTTTCACTGTTTCTCTACTCCTTCTAAAGCTATCTCAAGGCTCTAAATGAATTCTTGCATGTAATAGAAAATAGCCTCTTCTCAAGCAGGCAGAAAAACAGGAAGCCAGCTGAGCTCATGGTGGGCCGTCACATAGTTGGCTTTGTGTCAAATTTGCTGTTATTATAATATATGCAAGGCAATCACATTTCCATTTACTACCAAAGACATTAGATATGCTAACATAGAAATGTGTTCTTGCTTGTAAATTTAAGTTGCCAAACTTAACTTGTCAGGTCTGAGATCTAAACACAGAAGTAGCAAGAATAGCCTAGGAACTACAAGCCCTAAGTTCTGATTCTGGGAATGTGGCAAAAAGTAGGTTATAGTGCAGTGGTGGCAAACTTTTTTGCTGCTGCGTGCCTGCATCTTCAGCACATGCGTAGACAAGCACACGTGCCCCACTTGCGCATGCACACTCACACGGAACACTCACGCATGCGCAGATGCGCACAACACTTGAGGCTGAGCTGGAGGTTTGGGGCGGCTGATGGGATGGTACAGCTGCAGGGCTCGTGTTTTGGGATGCGCTGCCTTCCGAGACTCACGGGCTGCTGCTGCAGGAGGCTGTAAGCCAGGCCTGTCACCACGGGGCCAGACACTCTCCCAGCAATGCCTCCTGCTGCTGGCAGCTTTGGGGGCGATCTCCTCCCAGGTAGCTGCCCTTCCCCATGCCGCTGCCGGCTGCCCTCCCAGCACACCTCCTGCTGCTGGTGAGATGATCTTGTCCCGGGCAGCTGCTCTGCTCAACACCGCCCACCCAGCACACCTCCTGCTGCTGGCAGCTGGCAGGGTGATCTTGTCCCGGATGGCTGCCTTGCTCCACGCCACCCACCCCCACACCTGCTACTTGCAGGGCAATCTGGTGGCTGGTGGGTGTATGGGCAGGGAAAGTGGGCGGCAGAACCGAGCAGCCTTCCATCTCTGTGCAGGCATGGGAAGCTCGGGCATGGCAACCTGGAGACCTGTGGGCAGTGGAGGCACTTCAGGCTTGGACATGGCAGAGGTAGCAGCGGGTGGCTGGCACTCAACGGCTGTCAGCGATAAGCACCCTTTGCCTGGACAGGCAAGCGAGGGGAAGAGCCCATCCCCCGACTCACTCCTCTCCCTCACAAGATGTGACTCACACGTTTTTAGCACATGTGCAGTTGCACATTACTAGACGCCCTGTTTTTAGCGTGTGCGCAGTCACAGAGTTATGTGCGTGCGCGCATGCACAGTCTGTGAGTTGGGCTGACTGCCAGCATGCCAGCAGAGATGGCTCTGTGTGCCAACTTGGGCACATGTGCCATAGGTTCGCCAACACGGTTATAGTGGAAGGAAAATATGGGATTAATGTTAGTATGTCCTGAAGCAGGCATAGCTCCTGAGAAAGGCAAGATATATTCAGAGCATGGATTTGCAGTTACTTGCTATTATATCTTCTTGCATTATTATCCTTTTACCTTTCTGGAAAGAGATTTAGAATTTATTATCATTTCTTTGTGTATACCAACTTAAAAATACAGTGTTGTTAGTAAATCTCACCATTTCACTATTATGTATCAGTTTATTTGGGACACTCGTCCCAAAGCATCATAGTCCATCTGATACAGTAAATGTCCACTTAGTTTACTTTCAGTACTTTAACCAGTTACATAATTCAACTATTTTCCTAATCCATGAGCACTACGTTTATTAGCAATTCTGATTTTCTCAAAATGTTTGCAAAAGCAATGTCTATCCTATGTTTCTCTTAAACAACACTCAATTTCTCCTTTGAAAAAGTTACCGTATTTTTTGGCATATAAGACACACTTTTTCTCCCCTAAAAGTGGGTGAAAATTGAGGTGTGTCTTATACACCGAATACAGCTGTTCCCAAGGTGCCCCCCCACCGCATCTTGTTTTCACCAAAAACAGGGCACATTTTTGGCCTCCCAACACCCCCCCCCATGTATTTTGTATTCCTTCTCCCCAGCCCCCAGAAGCATTTTGGAGGCCTCTGGAACCTTCTATATGGCCCGTTTTTGCAAACAAAAAATTAACGGGCCATTTCTTGGCAAAAACATGCACATTTTTGGCCTCCCAACTCCCCTGCACATCTTGTATTCCCTGTCCCCAGCCCCCAGAAGTTTTTGCCAAAAACGAGCCACATGGAGGGTTCTGGAGGCCTGCAAAATGCCTGTGGGGGCTGGGGAGATGGAAAACAAGACATGTGGAGGCCAAAAACTTTTTTTTTTCTTGTTTTCCTCTTCTAAATCTAGATGCATCTTATATTCCGGTGTGTCTTATACTCTGAAAAATATGGGTATATTTATTTTTTTTCTTCAAACATACTTAATAAAGTCATCTTTATAATTTAATTCGAAAAGACATTGTTTTCTAGCTTCATGGTATTTTTCCCAAAAAATGTGGTAAAACCTACCCCTACAAAGACATTTACTTCATTAGGGCTTACTATACTTGTAAGTGCTTAAATTTTACTTGCTTCTGTTTATTTGCGTGTCACACAAATAAATCTCCTAAATAAAGTACATTACCATAGTACTTTGGTATTTGGCTGAAGCATCAGCCAAAAAAGGATTCTGATGTGATGGGAAACACACATTTTTTTCAATTCCATTTATGCTCAAAGGTAGCCATGTGCCATAGAGAATCATAACAAATTTATAAATAATGAGAGATGTAATCTTCTATTGATATATGTATTACTTATTTATCCAGAGATGCAGAATGTATAAAAAAATCAAGTTTATATTTATCATCCATTTTCTGTTCTAAAAGCTTGATTTACTTGCATACCCTTACTTAACCCATAAACTGGGGCTAAATTAAAAAAAAATCCAGCAGGGAAATAGTGTTCATTGTATCTCGTCCCTTGTGATGGCTCTATCACTATATTTTCAAACTCTTTTTAGTTTCCAACAATACTTGACCAAAGTAGGAACTGTAACAAACCATAATGGAGCTAAATAGCACACATGAAATCACATAACTGAAAATGCTGGCATTACACATTCATATCAGAATGAGTGACACAAGCATCTGAGTCATACATGTGTTGTAATTTGTCCATTTGTGGGCACCACACCTAGGTTAGTACTTTTCACATTCTTGTACTTTTTCAGTTGAGCACCTATCACAATCTCATGTTTTGAGAACCAACTTATCTTTTGAGAATCAACTAGTACTTTGTTTTAGAAGTCTTTGCTCTAATGTTTACCTGCGACTAATCTGAAATTTTCCAGAACACTCTTCTGCTCAATGGCCTACTTTGAGAGGCCCTCATGTAGTCC
>JANHFJ010005764.1:64587-74932 GCA_032468195.1 Cerberus rynchops
TCCCTTCCTACCTAACTTACCCGCGGTTGGGTAAGCATTTCACTGCATATCGTACCATGTATGACTGTGTATGTGACCAATAAATTTGAAATTGAAAATTGAACTGAATTATAGCAAATAAAGCTGGAATGCCCCACTATAAAGCAAGGGAAATGGATTCATATGAGAAACACAAAATTAGTATCTCCTTTTCATTTGACATTTGGCCTCTAATTTTAGTATTTGGATAATTTACAAATAGCTGGGTTTTTATTGCTGGATGAGATAGTCTACAAATATCTAATGATATCTTCACAAAACTGGGCATAATTAAACAAAACAAAAACATATCACAGCTCTCTGGGTATATTCCTTATATATTCCTTATTAGACAATCTACCTAGGCACTTTACCTTCTTCATTCACCCTGCTGTTTATATGAAAATAATAACCTTGCTTTTATTTTAAGATCTATTTAAACCATCGCTATAGGCAATGGGCTGTAGATTAATAAGGACATAAGATATTAGAGTATGTCTCACAGGTAATTAAATACCCAGTGTATCAAACAGACCAAGGTAATAGCAGGAAAAATATAACTAATTCAATTGTTCCTGAAAAAAATTGGTTTCAAATAATAGCTAAGAAAGAAAGAAAGCACTACAACATCCAGTGAAATATTTTCTTTTAAGTTAAATTATTGGGTGTATTCTCTAGTAGTCAAGGGAATAAATAGGTTAAGAATGTTTTGTCTCTTACAATGCCAGAAGTGGTGATCTGGCAGGTTTTATTAGCCTGGTCTGCTTCCTCTGATGTAGAACAAAAAGGAACCCATATAGCAATGGTGGAATTCAAATTTTTTTACTACCGGTTCTGTGGGTGTGGCTTGCTGGGCATGGCTGGGGGGGTGTCATGTGACTGGGTGGGCAGTTTCTGTAAGCAGGGCAATAAAGATTAGGCTAGAAACAACACCAGAATGTTTTTTGCCTGCCTTCCTTACAGGATTAACCCCATAAAGTGGAAAAAAACAAAAGGAGATTTCTTCTAACAACTGGTTCTCTCAACTGCTTAGAAAATTTACTACCAGTTCTAGCGAACCTGCTAGAACCTGCTGAATTTCACCTCTGCTATATAGTGAAGTTACATACCATTACTGCCTAACATTGGTCATGTCAATTTTAGGCAACTTCTACACATTCCTGGTCTGACACCAATTATTTTGGTTACACCTTTATATAACCAACAGACAGCAAATGAAGCTTCTGGCCAGAGTCAGATGTAAATGTCAAAATGCTTTACTTTCAGTTAGGGTTTAGGCCCTTGGCACCTTATATAATATATTCTTACATTATGTTCTACACTCCATTCCATTCTAAAGGGCCCCCATACTGAAGAATGGTTATTGTCAGCAAAGAACTATAAAAATCACTGCCACAAAACAGAAAGGGCTGCCAAAATCAGATTTAAATATTTATATTTAAATATGTATATTTAAATCAAATACAAATAGTTTATAGAAGTCAGTTGCCTTTCTCATAGTGAAAACAACCAACAGTTTAGAGACTGATAAAAGTGTCCCATAATAAGCCACTGTATTCTACATTGGGACAAATAATGGCACTTGGAAAAAGGTTTCCCCTCAGTTACTTACGTTTGCAAGCAGGCTCATGGAAAAAGAAGCATGCCCTGAAATATTCATGCATTCCTTGATTCATCAGTCTATTTGTATTGTATGAGTGAGTAGACGGCTGTATAAATTTTCTAAATAAATAAATAAATATGGCTGCATTGACGCAGAGTTACAGTGGCTGATGAAACAACTAACAGAAACATCCCTAATAGTTAAAAAAATCTACACTAAATAAAAATAAATATCAACAACCAACAACAAATCAAAGTTACAAAATACAAGGATATTACAGTAATGAAAAATAAACAAAACCAAATAACATTTCAGGGAATAAATCTATTTTAAGTAATTCAAAATGAAATAAATTGAAGACAGGAACAATAATCAATTGAAAGGCTATTAAGGAAAATTCTGTCCTCAATAATTTTGCAGAATGTTAGAAAAGATGCAGAACATCTTCCTACTAAGAAGGGAGTTTCCTATGAGTCTCGAAAGCAACACCAGCTTCTATTCCTTTACTTCATGAAAATAGACATGACCAAAAGCTTCTCCCAGAGAGAATGTTCAGATAAGAAAATGCAGACTTAAAGGTACCTGGGTTCTAAGCCAGATCTCAAATAATTAAGAAATTTTAAAAGAAATAAGTATCTCTGATAAATTATATTTTTCAATGATGCCCTGATACAGTACATTATAACCATCATATTTCAATACAAATAGAAATTTGGGGGGGGGGGGATTCAGCTTTTTGTCAAGTTATGACTTACTCAACAGATTAATGCCTATAAAAAGTGCTTTTAATAAAAACCTGAAACAAGCTGCATTAAAAGACACTTCCTAAATCAACCAATCTGGAAGGTGGAATGTCTCCTTCTGGATTACTTGACACTTTCACTAAATACTAGATATAGTTTCAGGTGTTTTGAGCCACATCCAAATCTTCCCTGAGAAAATCCTTATAACCTCCTTAGAATTGGTGAAAAGATTTTAAAAAGCAATAGCTGCTCCGTTTTGTTTTTAAAGATATTTCTTAGACCGGTCCTGATTCTTCCTTTACTGGTTTTAGCAAATGACTGAGTTCTAAACCTAAGAGAAACAGCTATGTATATGATCTGATTTCTCAATTATTTTATGATTCTAGCACAATATTTCTCTATCTAAGCCAGGGGTGTAAAACACAATTTCATTGAGGGCTGCATTAGGGTTGTGTTTGACCTTGGGGGCCAAAATGGGCATGGGCAGGGTGGGCGTAATTCAGCTTGATGTCACTCGTGTTGGGGGCGCCTGTGGTGGCCCAAGCGCTCTGCCAGCAAAAACAGACTCCCAAGCTCCGTTTTCAGCTGCGACGGCCTCCTGCAACCCCCTGCCAGTGAAAATGGAGCTTCAGGAAGGCCACACATAGCCCTCCCAAGCTCTGTTTTTGCTGGCAGAGGTACCATGGGGCAGTACTTTGCTGTTTCCAGAGCAACCCTGTGAGCTAGATCTAAGCACCCCCAAGCCTTGAGTTTGACACCCCTGATCTAGGATGTGTGGACTTCGATTCCCAGGATTCCTAGGAATGGTTGGCTGGGGACTTCTGGGAGTTGAAATCCACACATTGTCAAGATGCCAAGGTTGAGAAACACTGTTCTAGCATGTCTGCAATCTATTCTTCATCCCTAGCTAGTTACCTGCAAAACCTTTCCTCGTAGTGAGCATTTCTAGACTTCACTCACCATGTTGCCTGTTCCTTTTTCTTTATTTACATCCCTAAACCTCCCCTTCTTTAATAAAAGAACCAGATTGCCTATGAAACAGATTGCATCCTTTGCTCTAAGAAAGAGGGTAGGTAAACTAAAGACATTGTGCAGGCCCTGAGTAATTTAGGAGAAAGGTTTTTTAAAAAAACAAGCAAACAAGTTTTTTAATTATGGAATCCTTGTGAGTCCATCCATTAATTGCAGCTGAAAGTATCTCCTGCTTGACAGTTTAAGGAATGTATTTAGGACAATCCATTTGGTACTGTAGAATGTGATCAATCAATGTTTTGGCTTCTTTTTTTTCTTTCTTCTTCCTCCTTCCTTTTTTTTTTTTTTTGAAAGCTTTACTACAGTGCTAAAGTCATCAATCAGCCTAGCTATAAATGTTTTAGAAGCAGCCTCAGTGGCTATGTCTTCCTTCACCGCATGAAGCAATTGTAAAACTGCATTGACTAATTAGAATAGATGGCTCCTCTATGTTGAATTTGAAGTTTTTTCCAGGTCCTTGTTTTAAGCACAGGCTTAAAACCCGGGATAACTAGATTGGCAACTGTCAGGCACAGGGATTCTTGTTATCCATGATGAGAAAATTTTCCTAGCGAAGAGGCTAAGATAAACATGATTCAACATAGGTAAGATTGAGAGCTTTATGAACTGGGAAAATAGGGTTCTTAAATGCTTTCTTATCAATCCTAGAAGAAAAATGGAGCTTTCATTACTTGCATGAAGGCTTAGAAATGATTTTTAAAAAATCTAATAGCTTGCTTTTCCTCGCTGATACAATTTTAGAAATATTAGAAGCACATCGCACAGGCAATGCTTCTAAGATACAGACTAAGTATCTTATAGCAAACTTTAAAACATTTCAAACATTAGGATTTTGTTACAAGAAAAAAGATTATTTCCTTTTACAGCATACCTGTTACAGCTCTATTACACAAGTATAATGACCCCTGTGGCTATTGAATATCACTAATGACAAGCAATATAGCTCTCTCTACCATCAGATGTTATGGTGTTATTATTAGTATATCTAGGTATCCTGCTACTGGCGTTGGACTAGAACTAATAGAATTCAATGCTCTAGAAATAATCATTAAAAAGAAAAGCTTCAAAAAGTATTAGAAGTTTTATACACACATGGATCAAAGCATCTCTTAGCTGAAATTCTGTTTTGGATTGCAGCCACTAATCCACAGAAATCTGTATCTTAGCCATAAAGCCAGGAAAGGAAGAAAACCAAAATGGCATTCCATGGTTTTAAAAGCTGTAAATAGTTTGTGTTTAGCTCATGTTTAACTTGCTGCTTATTCTAGAGTTCCTTCTATTGTTTATAATTTCCTCCATAAAAAATGTCATGTACAATTGAATTAAGTTGGTATCATATAGTTGAGTTTACTACATATATTTGTTCCTTTGAAAGCCAGTTTGGTGTAGTGGTTAAGGCAGGAGTGTCAAACTTACAGCCCGCAGACCAGATGTGTCACACACTGGCCATGCCTACTCTCAGTTTAGCGAAGGGGGGGAGTTCCAATATGTCACATGACGATGCTGTGATGATGTGGGTTTGACACTGCTGGGTTAAGGTGTCAGGCTAAAAACTAGGAGTTGGTGAGTTCTAGTCCTGCCTTAGGCAGAAAACCACCCAAGTGACCTTTCGTCAGTCACTTTGTCTCAGCCCTAACGAGGAGGCAATGGCAAACCACTTCTGAAAAACCTTGCCAATAAAATTGCAGGGACTTGACAGATCCTGGCAGTCTGTGAGAATCGGACATAAATGAACAGAAGGGGGAAAAAATAATTCCTTTGGCTTTTTTTTTTTTTGCTTTTGGAAGTCTAAGAAGCATAATCAATTTCATCTCTCTCCTTCTGGAACTTACGTTCATTCCTATTAGATAATGAGCCATCGTTTTCTTTCCTTGCATTGCTGCACTGAAGCCCGGCAGTCCTCGTATTGTATGGGATATCATCAGCTGAGTCTTCCATCTGCACTTTTGATTGCAGGGATCATATAAATAGTGCCACTACCCTCTGAAGCTGCAGTATTCAGAGAGTAGCGAATGACTTTGAGTCATCAGCAGTAGCCTCCATCTTCCCCATCTTTCTGGGAAACAGGAGAACAAAATCTCCCTCTTCAACTGACTGCAGTGAATGCCTCTCTGACAGTGCCATGGCAACCAGGTGGTGGGGAAGTGATGTCTCAGAAGTCTATTATGACTGAAAAAGTGAATGGCTAATAATTACTCCTCAATTTACCAATACTCTCCTTATCTAATTGGAAGGGGGATCGATTTCATTCTTCTGCATGTTCTTAAGAAGCAAAGATAATTTCAGTCCATGCAGCAAACTCACAATTAAGACTATAGATCTTTCCATATCATCATCACTTCCATTTTTCCAGTCCTTCAAAAGCAGTAAGAAGACTTTTAGGGTAAGCCTCCAAACGTTATTATGGAGTCAAGGCTATCTCAAAAATTGAAATATTAATTTGAAGCAATCTATTTTCAAAGTTACCAGCTTTAAAATGCTAGAGGCAGGGAGAAACTCACCGCCCAGCTGAGTTTCCAGACATCCTGAAATAACATAAATGCCCCCGTCTCCCTCTGTGCAGAATGGTTGTCAAACTAATTGCTTGTACATCTGTGGCCTTTCTTCCTGAATTTTGGGTGTTTCTTTGGTGAAATGCAAAGAAAATGACAGCATTTCCTATAAAAGAGAGCTAGAAAGACAACAAACCACCTTTCTCTTGAAAGACCCGGGATCCAGAGGTGAGCAGTTCCTACAGATGGGGGAACAAATTGCCCAAACCACCCAGAAATGGTGATAAATTGGCCTACGGCAGGGGTGTCAAACTGGTGGTCCATGGGCCAGATGTGTCAGGTGCAGGCTATGCACACCCCAGCTCCGCAAACAAAAAACATTGTGATACATCACATGACAGCGAATTTGACACCCGTGGCCTATTTCTCCCTGCCAAACCTGACTGGAACTAAAACCAACAGGCAGGAACTTCTAATAAGGTCTTTATTGGTTTCTTTTTAAAAAAAGCAAAATGCTATTCTAAAAGAATTTCAATGACTGCCATATATCAAAACAAGAGTCCTGTACTGTATATAAAGTGCTCTCAGTGTCCAGTTTCTCTGTCTCTTTCTCCTTCCTGCACACTGGGTTGGGTGAGCCTCTCTTTTGAGCTGGGTTTCCATCTACCTTGCGTTTTGATAAAAAGTTGATTTGAGTTTATTACGTGAGCACTGATTCTCACACTCACCTCTCAGCATAGCTGAACTTGTGGAATCACAGAAGTCCAATTGCTTTCAAAGGAGCATTGAATCCTTATATGGAACCGCCCTTAATGGTCTCTTGGGAGTCCCTTTTAAGTGATTACATATTGCTCCATTATGACATAAACCAGTCTGTTGTGTCAGATTGTGTTTGTGTGGGTTTTATTACTCCTTCCCTGGATCACAGCTCTAAATTTAACTCATCGGTATACCACCACAAATTCTACATTTTAAAAAATAAATCCTATTGACATTGCATAATGCAAATTGGGCCCAACTGAGTAAAACTGCCCCTGATGTTGGCACATTACCTAACCCTTCACTACCGTGTACAGCATAAATGTCTGGAAAGTAGTGGCCTTGTGCCTGAATTATTCAGAAGATTCCCTGTGACCCAGAATCTGCAGAAAGCTGCAAATACTATACCAGTCTCTGCAGATATACACTCTGTATTAGCCGTATTAATAAGTACTTTCATAAGGGGGGTTTATGTATAATATGGCTCTAAAAAACAGAAGAAACTTATCCTGGCTAAGATCTTCTAGCTTCCTAGGGACTAAATTCAATGTGCGTTCTTGATGTGGCAATATGTAGTGTTAGGCCCCTATTTGTCTAAAATGGCCTCTGGAAAGACAAAACAGGTTTCATTCAGACAGCTTCCAGTTAGAAGCAATAACATCTGAAGCCATTTCTAGCACTCACGTACAATTTGCCTTGTACCTTTTTTTTAAAAATAAGAAAGCGGCCTCCTGTCTTTTACTCTCAAAATAAAATAGCCAGATGTAGAGATCACGCACCACAGCTGCATGAATTATTGTACTTTGAAATGCATCCAAGCAGCCACTTTGTATGGCCCAAAAGAATTGAGCTGCTGGGTTGCCCGGATCATCGGCACATGCGGAGACCAACTCACCATCTGTTCTTTGCTGTTTGGAGGCTCCTTTGACTAATAGGTGGCCTATAAATTTTTCAAACAAGAGCATCAGTGATTTTGTAGCACTAAGAAACATCCCGGGCAGGAAAAGAGAAAAAACACCCTTGAAGTGGTTGGGGAAAGAGATAAAGGGTCCTAGGATAATGACTCGGGGGCATAAAAGATGGGGGAAACTAAAAAAAGCAAAAGAGACAGGCAGAGACTGTATATCAATACAAGTTAAGCTAAGAAGAAAGCAAGGAGAGTTTTTACTTTATATGCAACACTTTTCTTTCATCATTTGCAGGAAATAATCTTTCTTCCTCCCTGACTTCATACATGGAATTCATCATGGCATTGGCAGTAAACTGACAATGTTTTTGTCTTGACAACCGTTATAAATTATTTTAAGGAGCTCCATTCATTTAACAACCACACAATGTTCTCTCCTTTGTAAAACTTACAACCACTGTTTCTGGGTTCAGAATATTTAAAAAGAAAAAGAAAGAAACTGTGCTACCAAATGCTGCTTTTCATAAAAATGCTCTTTCTTGCAATATGGAGACTAAATTACAAGGAGACGCTATACTAATAGGACAACCCACAAAAAAAAAAAATGATTGATACAGAAAAGCTCTTAAGATGAAGTATAAATTTTGGAATACTCTTTAGCCTGGAGATCAGGCAGGGCCTTCTCCTCTTAGTCTTCTAGAAAGAGTTGAATAACTTGGGTTTTCCCATAAGTGGGGGTACAGTGAGGCTGGAACCCTGTAAAATTGATGTGGATGAGTGGGTGCAAGGTGTGTCCCTTGGGAGTTTAAATTCTTTTTCTTGTCGTTTTCATTGCTGTTTGTAAACCTCTCAGGACTGTGGTGCAAAAAATAGGCAGCTATACAAATCTGTTAAATAAATACATTTTATAAAAAAAGACCCAACTAAATTATCCACAACATACTAAGAACCACACTACTGTATGGCCACAAATTCTAATTGAATTTCATAGACAGTAGCAACAGCATTCAGTTAAATTCAATGAAATCTAAATACACTACTAAAAATTTCTGAAAAAAGGATTGTCATAATTTTAAAATGTTCAGGGTACTCTACTGAAAATGTTTTCAAAGATCTATCCGACAAGCAAAGCAGGTATGTATATGCGTGTCTGTCTATCTCTTTATCCATCCATCCATCCTTTCATCCATCTATTAGGTTTAGATAAATATATAAATATCTTCTCTCATAAGCAGAAAGGCACATACATTTTATTTATTTACTGCTTGGCTAGAATAATATGCAACAGAAAAAAAAAATTAATTGCAGTCTTAAGGTTAATATTAAAATGACTTGATGCTATTCTCCCCCAGATATATAGAGGAGTTGAGCAATTCTATGGCAACTTGTATTGCTTTGTTTTCACAACACACACACACACACACACACACACACACAGACAGACACACAGACACACACACACACACACACACAAACTAGAAACATACTAATTATAGAAGTTTGAAGCAAAGCAGTATCTGGAATAATAGAAAAAAATGTACAAAATAAAGCAGAACACAGACTAATAGAATTTTGTTGAGACAAATTCATGTTTACAGGAAATGCTTTCTTCCAACAGCCTAGAAATTAATTTATATCTGGAACTACAAAATGAGCAACCCCAAAAATCAAACTGACTATATATTCTCTTAGCAAAGATGGTAGGGAAATACAAGACCTACTCTCAGATCACAAACTTCAGCTAAATAAAACAAATGATTAACCAACAAGATATAATCTCAGGAATATTTCATATATTATGTGGTGAAAGTAAAGAATAGATTTAAAATCTGATAAGCAGAGAGCTTGTAGAACTCTGGGCTGGAAATACTGGCATTGTTGAAGATGAAACAAACAAACACATCTTAACAAACAATAAAAAGAACACAAATGGTTGGCTGATGATACATTAAAAGCGGCTGAAGGAAGGCAAAGTCAACAGAGACCTAGAAAAAATTGTTCTGGTAAACAATGTGCATGAAGAGACAAGCGGTGACAGTGAAAATAGGCCCATTCAATTTATCCATAAAGTGAGAGTGTGCTGATGTGTAACCAGTGAAGTTGCCTACTGACAACACTCTGTGCCTCTTAGTTGTATCACTTGCCCTGAAGTAGCCATCTCTAGCTGGCAAGAATTTATTTATTTATTTGCTTCCAGTCACTTCTGCTTGTGGTGAGTTTAAATTTGGAGTGCTATTTGTTACGTATTCAGAGTACGGCAAGTAATAAACTAGAGGAATAAAGCTAAAGATTTGCGGAGATATAAAATGTCTTTGAAATTAAACCCTGAGGGATACCTACTCAAACTGCAGCCCACAGTGGATGAGCGCTTTTAATGGCCCTGGAACAGAAAAGAAAAAAGGAATAGTGTGTGGAAGAATGTACTGAAACATTCTGAAGAAGACACAAAAGAAGCTGCTTTAAAACATAAATTGTCCAAATGTTACTACTAAATAAGGAACAAAAGTATATTGAGATCAAAACATGAAGGAACAATTTGAGCTATTGGTGATCTCCCATGGTTCCTGGCTGGGACCGAGCCATCTCCAAGATCACTTTGCTCCGCATACAATCTGCTTTCTCTTGCTTGTTGAGAATCCCCATTCCTGCTGCTGCCAGAAAGGAGGAGACGTAGAAACAAGGATTCCCTGCCATAGGAAGACTCTCCCACCAGATAGAACAGGGGTGGGCAACCTTGGCTCTTTCATGACTCATGGACTTCAACTCCCAGAATTCCTGAGCCAGCTGGCTC
>JANHFJ010005764.1:87624-100313 GCA_032468195.1 Cerberus rynchops
TATGTAAGCTTCCACCAGCTAATGATCTCCAAAATGTGTTGGATCAATTCCCATAATTCCAAATCCTCTATGATTGATAGGTGGATTCCACAAGTTGAAATCCAATTCCATTTGGAGTTTGGAGAAGCCTGTTTTATACAGTAGTTGTGCTACTGTAACTGTACAACTGGGTTTCTATTTATAATAATAGTGTTTAAATATACACTTACTCAGGGTCACTTAAGCTCAGAATATTCCATTACTTCAAACTGCATGTCCACTAACCACAAACTGGCTTCACATAGCATATTAATTAAAATGTGGTTCAGAGTAGGTGAAGGGATGTAGACCTCTGACTGAGGAAGAAACGAATCATTAAATGGGAACTTAAAAAAAAATCTTAGTTCTGAGTAAGAGGAAAGTGTGAGAAAGAAAATCAAAATAACATTGCCTTAATTTTGTTTGCTATAAGAGGAAGTGCAGAGAAATTTGGATTCAAGATTCTATTATTGTACTCTATAGCAAAAAAGAAAAGTGTTAGGATCCCTGCTGTGCCTCTTTTTTGACCTTGCCAGTCTTGAAAAGATGAAAATATACATGGAAATAATACTAATGATGATTAACTTTGCTGCTAAGGAGTAACTATTAGCATGATAGCTACTCTAACTATGGAGAAAACAGACATTGCAAAATAAATGTCAATTTTCCTTCCTTTTTTTATGCAGTTGCAGTTGGTTGTAATGTCTGTAATTAACCTCTATGAAATAGATATAATTTTTTTCTATCTCAGTGAAAATTTTAAAGTAACTGTACAAAACATTTTTTGCTAGCCTGGTAGGATGATAGAACAAGAATAAGTGAATTTACTCAGTTACAAAGGTATTTTTTCAGGAAGACTGACTTACTAGGAAATGAGTGAAGTTATACCAGTGGTGGAATTCAAATTTTTTTACTACCGGTTCTGTGGGTGTGGCTTGGTGGGTGTGGTTGGGGGGAATGATGTGACTGGGTGGGCAGTTTCTGTAAGCAGGGCAATAAAGATTAGGCTAGAAACAATACCAGAATCTTTTTTTCCTGTCTTCCTTACAGGATTAACCCTGTAAAGTGGAAAAAAAACAAAAAGCGATTTCTTTTAACAACCAGTTCTCCGAACTGCTTAGAAAATTTACTACCAGTTCTAGCAAACCTGTTAGAACCTGCTGAATTTCACCTCTGAGTTATACCCTATGTACGTCCATTTACTTACTTGAATTCAGATTAATTTTGTACTTTCAAAGTTAGTCTTGTTCAGGGGGTGGTCTTTACATATTTTATTGACTAAATATTAATTCAAAGTTATACAACATAACCACCCCCAAGGATAATGACAATCTAATTAGGTTTTGACCTGTGTGAATATAACCATGATAGCTTATTATTCATGACTATACCTGTAGTAGACCCTGCTTTGCTGGTAAGGATCATACTTAATGTCTCCTACAAAAGTAAACACATGCTGGCAAGAACCTGCTGGCTTGCCGTGTTGAATAAATTTACCCTTTTGAATTAAGCATAATGGGTTTTGGTTTTGGTTTAGCATGTTGTATGAATGCTACCATTACAGTTTGTTCTGATTTAGTGTTGTGCAAACATTGGTTATGTGGTAGGGAAAAGATCACAGTAGTCAGAATGATGCTGCAAAATGAGTGGGACTTTATTCCATTTCTGGAGAGGCTATGGTTTGCCTGTTTAGCTGGATTTTTGAAGATACTTTGGGTGCCTCTAAACTCTAGAGACGTCAGAAGTAACTATAGACTTCTCCTGTTTTATGACATAAATTTGTCTGGGAGCCAGATCAAATTCTTTCAAGCTCGGTGCTGGATTATTGAAAACCGTAACAAAGTTGGCTTTTTCCCTTACAAAGCTACATCATTGCAGATTCTGTGGATCTTTTCTCACTGAGAGGAACTCTGTCTTCACACCTCTTCTTGGCTTTTTAGCTTAGAGCAACCTTTACCTGTTGGCTCTGCTTGCCCTACGCTTGCTTCTCTCCTTGATTAGTTTTCATCCATTACTTCTTATCCTGCCTTCAGGTGTTCTGAAGAATAGATTGACCTCTTCTTCTTTGTGGTAGCTCCTTAGATATTGGAATGCTGCTATCATGTCTCTTGGTTCCTGATGGCAATTAATAGCTCTGCATCCAAATCTTGTCATTCTGTACCACCATGGTTTTAGTAATGGGAAAAGCATCTGATTTCTAAGTTACCAACATGCATTTGTTTCATCCTGACTGCTTACTAGGGTGTGTTTATATCAGTGTTGGAATTCATTTTTTTTTACTACCGGTTCTGTGGGCGTGGCTGGGGGGCATGTGACTGGGTGGGCAGTCTCTGTAGCAGGGCAATAAAGATTAGGCTAGAAACAACACCAGAATGTTTTTTGCCTTCCTTCCTTACAGGATTAACCCTGTAAAGTGGAAAAAAAAACAAAAGGAGATTTCTTCTAACAACCGGTTACTACTGGTTCAATTTACTACTGGAACCTGCTGAATTTCACCTCTGGTTTATATACAGAAGGAAGGCTTTGCAACCAAGGCATTTTCCTACAGCAACTGTGCATATTTAATATTATTGTTTTAAACTGTGTAAATGACTGGACAACACATAACAAGAATATTGGCTAAATATGCCAAATGTGGAAGGTGCTGGTAATTTATTTTAATTCCTTTTGAGTGGAATGAAGCCGAGGGAATTTTTATTGTGGCAGAACCAGCGATAACTTTGGGTGAAATACTGGTGGGATTATATTCTTGGCCTTGGTTTATTCCTCAGCCAGAGAGGGGAATGTTTGGCTCATGGTAGTCTGGATGTATTCTCAGTGTTTTGACACCTGTAAAAATGACCGATTTGGGGTGATGACTTTAATTGTGCTATGGCATTTTGTATTATTTGAAGCTTTCCAGTCCAGAACTCTTTATCAATGAAATGGATTATTAAAAGCTACCAAATGTTTAAAGGGAAATAAAGGTTTGCCAGTTTATCTGCAATAATTGCATGTTTGTCTTCTACTGTTATTACCTTGCAAACATGGACTTAAATGCTTACATATCTCTATCGCTAGAGCTGAAATATGCACAACACTGTTATATAAATTAAGAAAGTTGCTGCTTCTAAAATGGCCAGTAATAAGCACTGCAGAAGACTTCAGAGTCCCCCAAACTGCAGTTTTTTGCAAGATACATATAGTTTATATGTATATATATTATATAAACTATATATAGCTTGCAAAGAACATTATTAACTGCAATTTGGGACATGTGTGTTTGTGTGTATATTAGGCATGAAAGCTGTCTGGGTTGATTTTGGGCCAGTCACTCCTTTTTAGCCCAACTCACCTCAGAAATTCTTGTACAGCAGTTAGGAGGTAGGAGTGTGAGGTATATTTATTGCCTTGAGTCATTTAAAAAAATAAAGATGGAATAAAAAAATTTAGAAAAAAAATGCCCTGAAGCATTTTCTTTCCTAATAACTGATTACATATACTTTGAAATTGAGGCAAATGAAACATTTGCTCTTTGTAACTAATTTAGTTAACCATAAGCTCTATTTGTACATAAATAACTTTAATTATTTAAAATCAGCTCTAGCAAATAAATTAGTAAATCAGGTTCATGGAGTATTAAAGGCCTACCATCTATTTAATTCAGATTATGTCTCATTAGATTAAGTAAGACTTTCTTCCAAAGAGCTATAGAAGTAAAGCAATTATAATGGAGACATTTACTTGCAGTTTGAATATAAAATTATTTTTAAAAATGTCCTTAAAGTTATCTTTATTTCTAAGTTTTATTTTTCATTTTAAATCTATTAATTAATATTTAATATCAGTAGTATAAGAATATAAGTAATTTAGTTTCAAATGAATGTATTTATGTTATATTTGAATAAGCATATGAAAACTAAAGAAGATTGAAGGAAGTTGGGGGTTTGTGTCTGTTTACCTGAAAACATCATCCAGGAAAGTCCAGGCTAAATCATGCTTTCATTTATTCACTTCATATAAAAATCTCTTCAGAATGCATCTCAACACAATATATAATACTATAACAACATACATTGTGTGAAACTTTCAAACAATAAAATAACCACCTGGAACAATGCAGTGTTCAACAGACATATAAACCCATGTATCATGCACAGCTGTGCTATTTTCATCGACTAGTTAGTCACAAATTGGACTGAAAGCTTGAAACATAGCTTTACAAATCGGCACCGTATACATGCCTCACAAGCTTTGTTGGAAGAAGTTTCACAGCACAATTATAGTATCAGTTCACATTTTGTCATAGAAACTCACATTGGCTGCTTTAAAAATTGGAAAATGACAGAAGGTTTTTGTGGCATTTACTGGGTATGTCCTTTTCAACATTTCAATTCATTTCTGCCGAACAAACTATCCTAAATCCTCCCCAGTTACCAAACCACGATTTCCAGAATCCAAATGAAAATGAAATCCAATGGGAGCCAATGTTTGAATGCCCTTTCTGGGTTCCATATATGTCTCTTTCACTGTGCTCAGGTTCTTTCCATTTTATGCGGTACAAAAAAATTACAAGAAAGGCAACTCTCATTCAGAGTCTTCTACGCAAATAACATCACCACCGACTGGCAATGTTAATTTATATAAATTAATACTTACAAAACATTACATTATATACAATACATAATAAATACACTGTTATAAACAGTACTGGACGTGTAATAGCTCAAGGCAAGTTGAGAAGGACTCAGCCTAGCGAACATGAAGAATGGGGAAGAAAGCACAGTAGGACCAAACACAAAAATTCTACTGAGTTTTGTTTTTTTAAATGGGAGATTGTCCATCAAATTACGTGTTGGTTTTTATGCGTACTGCATTGTTCTAATGAGAATGCAAAGCTACTTTATCCTGTGTACAACAAAAGTCAAAAACAGTTGAATGGAAAAGCATTTGTCCATGTGTGGCAAGTAACACAGGAGAAACCTAGATTTTGCGGGACTAATAAAGTGACCAGTGATGCAATAATGCAAGGAGAAGGGCACCCTGCTTTCTTTAGTGAGTCAAAACAATTAAACTGCGGTAAAACACAAGTATTGCCCGTAGAGAGGAAGACTTTCTTCATTTAAACAGGATTAATAATAATATAAAATATATATTGGTATCAAACAAGTTTTGTTGTGTATTTAGTAGGCGTCTCAAAAAGATGTGGAAGTGTTTATAAAAAAGGCACACGGGTCTGAGACAGGTGCACAAATTTTAAATGCAAAATTACGAAACAGTATTTTGAGCTGTTGGACCGAACTGGATGTCAGAATCTATTAAGAATAGAAAATATTACGATTGTGTGTCATTCCCTAGCGGGCTTGTTCAGTAACAGCTCACACTGCCTCCCTATCACCAGGTGTATTTTGTTTTTGGCTGATACAACTTAAGCTGCAGTAGATATCACCTGTTAATTCCTGAGCAGTCATTACACACTCTTTAACCCTGACTCCAATCTCGAGTAATTGGAAAGTCTTCTAGCCAATAACAGGTGCTGGCCTAAGAGCCAGACTTTCAGGCTACAGCACATGAGACAATCTGCATGTGTGTGAATGAAATCACCAAGCTGGATACAGTATGTTAAGTATCGATCGGCGATGCATCTTTTGTCACAATCTCTATATTAGCATCCTGCTGAGAATCCCTTTTTCCTGGGTCAATGACACAAAGGGTCTTGGTACTGCTATAATAATGGATACTGTCACTCTCTTTCTCAGGCCCATCAGAGTCTTCCTCTTCAAGAGTAAGGTCAAACTGGAACTTCTCCATCAGGCCCTGACAGTCTTGGCTGCGTTCTTCGAGGGGAGGGGAAGGGCTCTGAGGGATCATACTTTGATACCAGTTACGGTTGTCTTCCAGGGTATCCAAAATATCTTGAGCATCAGGCTGTACAAGGTCTGCCCAGGTCTCCCAAAGTGGATGAACAATATAATCAATGAAACCCACCTGCAATGCAAGTACAATCAATTTGTTATGAAACGTTATTTACACTGAACGTTTTCTCAGCTTTACATTTAAAGCATCTAAAAATTATATTAGTGTTTGTTCATGCTGCAATTTATCTAACAAACTGCTCAATTTTTTTTAATGGATAAAACAGAGTGAATACTAAAAACCATTAAAAACTAGATGGGATCATATAATCTCTGCTGTTGTGATATATGTAAAGAGGGACTGATCTAACCTGTCTAGAGGGGAATTGCCAAAACCAGAATGCTGATATTAAAAAAGAATATTGCTTTCTGTGCATTTGGGAACAGGTATTGGGCATGGATCATTATGGCCAGATTTATTTATTACTCAAATTTATATAACTACTCATCTTACTAAAGGCAGCTCTAGGTGGCACACAACAAATGGATAAAGTCACACACACACACAATCACATTAAAAGTAAATACTATAAAAATAGAAATACAACCTTAGATGAAGAAAAGGATAAGAATACCCAGCTTAGCAATGGAGCTATCTAAGCAAGGTCTTTGTTTCTCTGGAACTCTGTGGCCTGATGACATAACTAAGTCTTAAGGGTCTTCTGGAATATCAAAAGCGATGAAGCTAATCTTCCCTGCCTTGGTGCCAAGTTTTATGGAACATTCCTCCCCCATAAAACTTGGCAGCAAGGCAGGGAAGACGCATCTCCTGGGACCCCCCAAATGAAGATCCCTAGCTGATGATATCTGCAGGACACCTTTTCTGAAAGATCTAATGGGGAAAGGCTGGGGTGGTCCCTTGGACAGCCCAGCCCCTTGCCATGAATGGCTTTAAAGGTCAAAACCAGCACTTTGAATTGTACTTGGAAGCACACTGGCAACCTATGCGCTTGCAGAGCATGGATGAAACATGTGTTGTTTTAGGAGTGCAGATAAGTGTACCAGCTGAAGCTTCCAGGTATTCCTCAAGAACAATTATAGAGCACATTGAAATGGTCCAATCTGGAGTGATTGAGGCATGATTTGTTTTCTTCAGGAAGGGATACAGATATTGTGTTAGCAAAGCTAAATGGAACCATTCCTGACTGACTCATATTGCCATGATTCTTTCCAGATCAGTACCCAGAACACTTGTATTTCCAAAAGTCCCCCTACAAATGCAGCTCTGGGTTGGTAACTTTCAATCATAAAGTGATAGTCTAACATTAGAATCAAATGTCCAGTGGAAATAACACTGATTTTTCCACCCATTATCTAAATCTCAGCGTAGGCCAAGAACAAGGCTCTTTCTATCCTATAATCAGGTTAGACAAAGCCCAAATAGTTAGCTTCGCCCTGAAAAACACTTCTAACAAAATTCATACATAAAAAAAGCTGTCACTATTGTAGCAGCAAGTATCTGCTCAGTAAGTTCATTTTATTTTTTTAATCATGTCACGCTGTTGCTATATAATTTATGGCAATTATATAAGAAACATCTGTATAGCAGTATTTCCATATGAAGAAACTATAAGGTACTGTCAAGTGGGAGCTATTTTTAATTATTAGGGTATTCAGATGTAATGGAAATCATGGCATCTGTTGCCTACTTGAGCTGAAGTGAATCTTGGATGCCATCCTCCTCCGAGGAGGAAGAACACAGAGGAGTTCTTAAGTTTCTGTTCCAAAATTAAAACTGGTTAGTAACTATTTTTTAAGATATCAGGACTCGGGGAAAAAGCTGTTAACAGCTCATCACATTAAACAGTGTGTTATGAAAGAACCTAGTAACATTTAAATTATTTGGTTTGATGTATAAATCAAAGAGGTCTAACTATAAAAGAAATGCTTATTGGACATGGTTACTATCTCAATGCACTTCAATGAAAATTGCCATCTCACTAAACTGATGGTATCTTTTTTTTTTTTAAGAAGAAACATGATTCCTCCCAGTATCACTTAAACAATGTAGATAAAAATGTTGGTACACTATGACATTTTGATGAAAATCTTTACTTCACTGAAACTTTGGAATTGGTGTGATTTTTAGGGTGAGTGTTAAAAAGCTGACTTTTTCTGGGATCTGTTTAGTTTGCTATTTGGTGGGATTTATTTATGGTTAACATTCTTGAATATAATATCTTTCAATGCATGACGTTAAGTGGAAATAATGACTGTGCCTGGTATTATCCATTAAGTAATAAAGCTTGGGATTACATTCTTAGTTGACAAGCAGGATGAACTGGATGGAGGAAAATGAATGAACAATAAAAGCTACGGAAAAGTTTCTTGTCTGACTGGATTTCCTTGCTTAACTCCAAAAACCGCTGAGTGGCAAGTCAGCAGAACAGGGAAATTGTTCTCAAAGGAACCCATCTCTGACTAGGATGTTTGGTTTGGAACTCACATTTGACTCCTTCAGACACAACAGGATGTTGAACAAGCCAGTACAATTCTATTGTAACTGCTGAGGTGTATCTTAAGCTAAAATTGACAGAAAGTTCCTGTGACCTATACTCAGTGGAGACTTTTTAGTGAAATCACTTTGTTTGGTTATCAGAACATGGAGGATTATGGCTCTTTACATCCATTTAAGGAAAAACCCCAGAACTAAGTTGAGAGTTAATTTTTACAGTATTAACTCAGGTCCAAATACCAACCAAACAACACCCACCCACCCTCCAAAAAACACCCAAAGTAAATTACAGAAGATACTGGTTAATTATATAATTTTTCTGTAATACTACTATACTTCATCTTCAAAAATATTAAGGGAATTCACTATAGCTAGTCCCTTCGTATTATCCTCTCTGTTAAATTACATAAGACAACACAACACCCCTCAGGCCGTTGCTTCAGAGATATTTCCTTGTCAGATTCCTCAATGCCTTTAACAATAGCAGAGCTTCTAATGTACTGGAAAAAATCCTTTAAAATTCAAGAGATATTCAAGAGATGAATCTGTCTTGAAAGCAGCCGATGCTGATCTGTGCAGCAGTCAAACCTCAGGAGCTGGCCACAGGGAATGTTTTATGACATTTTGCATGTCATAAAATACTTTATGATAATTTTTAACATCACTCAATATTTTACAAAGTTTGCCAAATTTCAATTCCACGAGAGCCCTGGATTTTGGGTGCATTTTATAAGTTAGTCCGTTTGAGATAGCTTGGGTCAAAAAGTTTTGCTGCATCACGAACGTTTTGTCCAGCAAAAGGTTAGAGACATGAGACTTTTGGTGGTATATAGATAGAAGTAAGATTAGAGACTGATGAAAGGTCTCTCAGTGGCTCAAACAAAGGAAGCCTCTGCAGTCTAACCATGACATTTTAACCACAGCATGAAAATGGCTCTGAAGTAATCACTGATTACTTCCTTGCAAAATGAAAAAGTGAGAATAGAAAATCTCGTCCTGTCAGCTAACGGAGGAAAGGTGCTGCATCCTGTTTCTTCTCAAAACATAAGCGGTTGGAGTAAGAGGACCTACTCTTTCCATTCTTGAAATCTCTGCTACTTGCTGACTATATTAGAAGAGAAGAAACAACGGTGCCAGCCAGAAAGTTGGCTAACCTTGGCCCTTGCTAAGAACACATACTGATCCAGCTTATCTGAAGCAGCACCATCACTGAAATGCTGGGCAGGTAGCCTTTCAGAGTTTTCCAGAAGCATAATGTAGGATTTATGGCAAACAGACTGCCTTCTATTGACAAAATCTCCTTGTGCTGATGTAAAAAAATGTCTGCATTATCCTCTATCATCCAGTGGGATTTGGAAGAGGGATTATTTATAATGCTGCAGGTATGCTTTTACAAAACTGCAAAAGGCACTTGAAAAGGTGAGATTAATCTATCTGGTATGCTAAAGACAGGAAATCTCTGGGGAATTTAGCATGACATTTTTTAAAAGGATTTCTTTCCCTAAGACTTACCGGTGATAGATCGACATTATTAATTATCAATTGGAACATTCCTGACAGATCAAAAAGAGAAAAGTCAAATACCTGAGACTTCTCCACGGAAGCTGTGTGCTTGTCACACATTGGGCTGATTTCCATTCCCCTCTCCCGTTCTTTGTCCCCTTGCTGGAAAAACTCCTCCATGATTCTATCTGTCCACTGACGGTAGAGTTCAAGAGATTTTGTAGGATTACTTAAATCAGCACAATGGACCATATTTCGGAGAACCTGCAATGCAAAAATTATAATATGAAGACTCATGTAATCATGTAAAATAGGGCAACACTTTGTCCTTGTACTTATTGGTACTTTGAAAGCAGTTTCACATTAATAAACTTTTTGATTAAAGAGATTTGTTTTAGAAAATTTTATAAAATATATCTAAAGTACATGTTCATCAAGAGACATATTAAATTATTTGAAGGAAGGTCAACTGTAGATATGCAGAATAAATTAACTGTTACAAATTGTACTGGTCACCTGAATTATGCAAGCATAACTTCAAGGTATTACTTAAATTGGTATCTACCATTTTCTTTAGTAGAAAACTGCTTTAAATAGTTTTATTCTTCTCATGTCTTATTGTACAAGTCCACATAGGAGATTAATGAACTGTTTCAATTGTTGGCACTGGCACCTCCTACTGAAAGTCAGAGTAATCTAGTGACAAATGATTAGGATTATGACTAGATAGTTTAAGGTTATTTTCATCTCATCTCATCTTCGTGCTTATGGGCTGGTCAGTATTTCTCAGTTGTTTGTGAAGATAAAATATAATTGGAAAACTATAATAAGGAACATAACAAAAGTATAACAAAAATAAAAAAATATAATGAAAAATAAGTCCATGTAGCCTTCATGACTTTGATGAAGAATGTATGGTCCAGAGTTATGGCGTAGATAAAGTGGTATCTGATTGTCCATCGAACTCTGTACAACACATTTATCTAGACATGTTTCTTTTGTCCTGACAAATCTCTTTTAAACTGGAGGATTACCTGCAGTAATTCTTAGAACTCATATCCTGCTTGCTGCAGTGTGAAGACACTTCTGCAATGCGCCTTTCGTTGAGGACATGAAGACATGTCTTCTTCACTCCAAATCTACTCTGAAAGAAAGCTTCTACCATTCTTCTTCCTTTGCTTCGAACGTGATTTAAAAAAAAGTTTCTGCCAGCAGAAGCTATCCTAAAGTCAGCTGTAAACTCTGAGGAAACTTTAAGGTGAGTGCCTGCTTTGTTCCTATTGGCCACATGAAGGCTATGGCAGGCAACTGATTTTTCAGAAGTGTTTTGCCTTTTGGCATGGGAAAAGCAGAGCCAAAAAGATATTCCATCTTTCCAACCAGCTGGTGGCAAGCTTATGCGTAAGGAAACAGCACTTCCAAATACATCTGCCCACTTCCTCAGAGCATTGTGCTTCCTTTGCCATCAATTCTCCAACCCCACCAAGGAATTATGCCATAGGATTGGAGAACTGATACAGAAGTTCCATTTGCTCCCTCTTAGTTACAACAAGTATGAGGAAAAGGTCTCTTTCTCCCTGGCTTCTCTTGCCATCAGTGGCAGAAGTGAGGGGAGAGAAGCAATAGAAAATAGCCTTTTTAGTGCCAGAACTCTGATTCCACAGTGTTCAGCCACTAATACCAAAGAAAGCATTTCTCTCAGTCCCTCTCTCTTCCCTCTACTTCTGGGATTTGTGGACAGAATCTCTGTTCTGCTTCAGGGTTGAGGCATAGTACGGGTTGACATTGTACTTATTTCTTCTTTAAGATGGTAGGTTTTTCTGCACAACAGCGTTATAAGAGCCAAATTACCGTGGGAGAGCCAAATTACTGTCAGGTTAACTAAGCATCACAAGGGCCCCAAAGACATCTTGCCACACTCATGAAAAGATATAATTTAAAGATATTTGGATCGGATTGTTGTTCCAGGTTGGTGCAGATTTCTTCAGTTTAATTCTTTCTATACAGGACACTTTTATGAACAAAAGAGTAACTATTATCACACTAAAGGGATTTGCTTTTAATGATTAACTATTGCCATGTTAGAAATGGGAAATCTGTATCAGTTAAGTTACCATTAAACAGGGGAGCAACAAGTATTTTCTGCACTAAATATTGCCACCAAGTTAATTTCTCCTGTTCTGAAAATGGTATTCTGTGGCATGAATATACGAAGCACAAAGGATTAGAATCTGCATAACCATAAAATAAAAGGGATTCATAGAGAAAGAAATCTGTTCTAACATTTGTGCTGCTTTGTGTCCTATTTGACATTCTTTTAAATATTTTCCTGAAGTGGCATCTTAATATGCATCTTATTCTAAAAATATAGAGAGATTCAATACAGGAAAATAATGAGGTAAATGTTCCTGTGTCTATCACAATTAAATAGGCAAATAAGTAGAGAAAATATTTCTGAATTCCCTATTTTAAGTAAAATATCCTTGTTAACATTTCCTCCTACCGAGACTAAATACTTAATCAATAACATGTAAGGAACATGTGAATTGCACAACATTTATCACACTATTAATGCAAGGGAACTCTAAATTGTAAATTGTATTCCTTATGCTGTAAGATCTTGTTTTCCTCCAAATAGTTTGGAGGAAAGAAGAATTCAAGCCACCAGAGACTATTAAATTCTTACCTTGAGGAGTAATTTGTGTGATTATATTATTTACAATACGCAAAAGTGCTTATCAGTTCAATCCCATCCCTAACAATCCTAGCAACATAGGCAGACATTTACACTGGGAGAGCCTCAGTAGTATCCAGATGAT
>JANHFJ010005764.1:100845-111320 GCA_032468195.1 Cerberus rynchops
AGAAGGAGTGGGAGGGAGGGAGGGAGAGAGAAAGTATGACAGCAAGAAAGCTTCCCAAACAGACCTGTATTCTATCAGTGTAGTTATCTAGCAGGAGGACTCCAGAACTTGTAACTTTTTTAGTTTCTACCATCGTCTTTAAATCTGCCAGGAGTGACATGTGCTTGGACATATCTGTTGCCAAGACCTACATGAAAGGAGAAAGATTATTTTATTTTTTTGTTTTCAGGAGCAAAGCATCATTTTCTGTTTTAACGAACAGCTAGACTGTTATACAGAATCACATTCTTACCATGTCTATCACCATTTTCCTGAGAGTTTGACGTTGTTTCTTGGTCAAATTGTGGAAGATGTCACAATGTTCTTCTTGTAGAAGCTTAAAGCCAACAGCTAGATGGTGGTTTTCTAAGACGGACTCATCATTGTACATTAAAGCAAGTTCAGAATCTAAATAAGAGAGTAGTGATGTATTTAAAAGGACTTCATTAAGTACCACATGACATTATATTTAAGCAATGGCTTTTATAGCTAAGGTATCCTCCATTATGCTTGAAAATTTATTTTAAAAGAGAATGTAAATAAAATAAATGAAATAATTAAAAGAATTCTTTAAAATTCTTGAAGAATTTTAAAAAGAATTCAATGGTAGCTGAAATAAAAGGCCTCAGACCTAGAATTTGTAATTAAAAGTAATTTCTCAGCACAAAAGATTAAATATCACCTGTTTAATAAGATCTGACCACACACACAAATACACATACACTATATACTAAGTAATTGTGTAAAATATACTTGCAAATAATTAATGTTTTCATTCATTCCAGATAATAGGATGCAGGCTTTACATTTTATTTAATTAACATTACTTTTTAAAACATTTAAAGATCAGATCAAAGCTCTATGCAATATAAAATCTGGGTTCAAACCCCACCCAGCATAAAGGAATCTCAAAATCAGTCCTTGCTTATTGCTAGTTTTCCAGCAGCCAGAGTTCAAAAGGCTTTGGATTGAACTGTACAACTTTGTTTATTAATTCATTAGGACACTCTTAACTCACTTCAGATAAACTCCCAGTGTGTAGGTTTAGCATAATTTTACTGATTATGTACTTGGTTAGTTATGCTTTTTTCTGTGTACTGTTATTAAATAGCATAAAAATTGGGAAACCTTTGTAATGTGCAGATGAGGCCTCTATTGACAAGTGAACTCTGATATTCTCAATGTCACTTCTTAAATGAGTATTCTAGATTTTCTTTATTCTTAATAAGAGAGTTCATGAGAAGTAATCATTCCCATTGTGTGTGTATGTGAGTGCACATTAAATGAACACAGAACTCACTTGTATTAATAAGGAACTGATTGGAGACACCAGGGTGATCTACATCATGAATTGCTGCTGCAAAAATTGCTGCCAAAATTTCTAAATCAGTGAATACAGCCTAGAAATAGAAAAGATCCGCACACAAACTTCAATGATAAACATAGTTCAATCAAGTATCTGTTAACTTATTAACAACCTCCATAGAAAAAAAAAGTGCAATTAAAACTATACATAAAGAACTGGAATGGCTTTTTTTAATTATAAGCTACTGCCAATTCATTTGTTTATGTATTTATGTTTTGATATGGTTTTTTTGTAGGGATGCAGTAATTCCAATACATCCTTGGCAAAACAGAACAAAATAAAAATGTAAGTTTTGCATCTCACATTAATGTATTTAAATATAAAAAATGCAGAATATTGCATAGCAGGCTGTTAATACATTATCTCAAAAATGTAAACCCACATTTCCACTCTTAACCATAACTTAAATCTAAAGTAAGCAATACACCTTAGTTAGTGCAAATCTAGTTTTTATATTCGTGAGATGACATAAAGACATATTAAGGAGTATAAGATTGCATGCATTTGGGAAGGAAGCTTGCAGAAGGGTGTGATTGCTGAGAACAAAGAAACATTAAATGGAGTACAACAGAAGATTTGAGAAATTAATGTCTACTTTTCATCACATGTTTTGTAATCTTGTATTAGGGGATTGTGTATACTGTCCTGTTCACTTCAAGCAATCCATGGAGTTACATCAAGATGGCAGATTACACTGAAATTCTATAAACTCACCTATTTTCTTTATGTAACAGGTTAGAAATTGGTTAATTGATGCAATTGCCTTGTGTGAAGGAACTTGCCCAGAGGTATCAAAGCAAATGAATGGTGCATGAAATTTTATTTGTTTTTACATTCAGCCTATTAGTTAAAGCATGAGGCTATGACAGATTACCAAATGCAAGCAAATTATTTTTAAGTATAGTTTGTCAGGGCTGGGGGGAAACAACTCACATCCAAAGCTGGTGTGGAGAGAAGAACATGAGTGGACTGGGCTACATCAGCTGCATGGAGACTATTATGGTAAGCTACATCTGTGTGGTAGTGGTCTTCCAAAGTCATCGTGTAAGCTATGAAGGTGTCTGATGAGATTTTGAATGTCTTCAGTAGATCTCTTTCCTGTTCAGAGTAATAGAAATTACAAGTAGTCAAGAGTATGATTAAAAAACTACAGCCTTTGTTACTGAGAAAAGATGAAGTTAGTGCCATTTTAAAAATGTGGCAATTGGAAGATGAAAATGATAATAACAACACAATTACTAACCTGGAAAATCGCATACATAATGCAGGTGAGAGGTCTGCTGTGTGAGTATCTTGCAACATTAAATATATTCAACCCCCATTTATTCAGATCTTCTAGTTCCTAAAGACAAAATAATAATACTAATGAATGCAGAATGCCATCACAAGGAAATGGAACCATATGTAGCTTATAATTTGCATTTATACAGAGATATCAAATCACTTTTTCCTTAAATCCTAAGGATACAAATTCTAACTACAGTTAGAATTAGTTATCCCAAAAATATGGTACATGAAAAGATAATTTATTATATTAACTAGTTTCTGAAAGTGTGACATTCCCTAGCTCCCATTTTTCCTTATCCCTCCCATTGAAATGGTTTAACTGGGAGTTGATCTATGCCAGTTTCAGGGCTGGGATAGTTCAGAAATTAATTTGAAGTCTTCCAGATAATTGTATCAATATATTTTTTTAATCTTATCAATGGTTTCTAACACTTTAGGATTAGAACTTTCTTCTTAAGAATGTATTTGTCCTAAGCCACTTGTATTGTTATTTTCCAAAGCTATATCTAAACCTTTGAGTAAATTTTTTCCTCATGATAACACAGCAGAAAATTGCCAAGATCATTGGGGGAGGGGAGGGGAACAGATTAAACTATTCCTTTAGCTATGGTAAATTAATTTCAACAGTTTTATTTTCAGTAATTAGCAACATATTCCATGGAGGAAGTTACTATTACCATTTCTGTCTTGCAAAGCAGTCTCCTCAAAACAGATGGAAAAGTAAAAAGGATTTGTGGTGTGTGACTAATACAGTATGTTTAGTTTACATATGTATTTGCATTCAAATACAAATATTATGAATTATACTGACCTTAGCTAAATGGTCTTCCTTTTCTGTTTTCACACCAAATCTTGAAATACTAGTGTTATTCAAGCTTGAACTGTGCATTAACTTTTTTACACCACTGATCTGTGTCATAACCTGTTGTTTCTTCTTTTTCTCTCTGTCCTTCTGTGTAGGAGAAGGAATCTCCACATCATTCTGCTTGTCTGTATTTTAAAAAGGATAAAAATTAATTACTAATATTTATTAAACACATTGGGTTAGATCAAAATAGATTAGTTTGTACCTGACAAGCTTTTGAAAATGGGCAGACATAGAATTTCAGAATTGTTATCAAAACTGTCAGACACAGAATGAAGAATGCATTTGTTATTTTTTAAATTAGATTTATATCCTGCTTTTTATTCAGAACCTCAGCAGAACACTGACCATTCCCTCCACTTATTTTGGCCAATAATAGTATGTGAGAGGGGAGAGAGGCTGAGAGACCATGACTAGCCCAAAACGATCCATGATTATCTGCTCTAAATTTCTTGAGAAAACAATCTTTTGCAAAGCAAGCATTTCTCTACCTTTTCCAGAATCCTGGAAAGCATTAATGGTTGCTAAGTAACAATCTTCCTCAATGTTTCTCTACTTGTAAATATTGTTATTAACATTAATACTGTAAGCCACACAGATTCATGGAAGTGAGATAGGCAGCTGTATAAATTTAACAAATTAAATATTTGCCTGCACAGTTACATTATAATTAATTCTGCATGTTACTGTCCAAGCTTATGGACACGTGGTTATGGTATGCACATCTGTAAGGTTGACATCGAAGAACCTTCCATAGTTTTGTACTCTTCAGAGAGAAGGACTTCGATTCTCAACATTTCTTAGCCCCCAGAGCTGGGAATTCTTGAAAGTCAGAGAGTTAAATTACTCTCAGCTGGAGAGCAGGCAGATGTGCAAAGGTTATTATCAAAGAATTTGTTCCACCACATTTTGCCCTGTTAATTTTATAGCTTTCTAGATAACTTCCCGTTTCCGCAATCTCCTTCTCTGAAAAGAGATCCTTTCACTACTGGAGTGTTTCCTCAAAGATACTGAAATGTTGAGGTTGCTTTTGAGTCATGGTTTGCTCAAAGAGTTTTTACAAGGAAACAGATCCAATGTTAACTAACATACCTAGGAAAGTATTCGAAATATATTCAGAGACTTGATTCCCTGATCGGCTCATTTCTGAAAGATGTGTCAGCTCCCGGTTTAACATTCTCTTGAACTGTTGGTAATTAAAACATAAAAATTCAGGTTAAGACAGTCTGCTTACTGGTGGATAAAATCCTTATTAATTAGAACATATACACATGACTAAGCAAGGCAGTCAGAAATATATTACACACAAATAAAAAAAATATTTCCTAGTTGTCACGCAATCATCCACTGTTACATAAGTTTAAGGTTTAAAATGTCATTTTAAAAAAAGTTAATTACACTTTTTATAGCAGTTTTTGATTTCATACTTTTAGGTGTCCTTTAAAGACCTGTCATATGTCTGTTATTTTTCTACTTATAATATAAAGGCAATTTCAACTTGCAGATATTTCTGACAGGAATATTAATACAGTATCATGCTTATATAGTTTATATACATTGGTATTCAACATAAAAGTGCTGTCAGTTTATATGCCATCCGATTAGCATTTTACAGTTATTTGATTTTAATCCAGTATGAGTTTATTACTGATTAGTGATAAACCTGTTTTTCTGTTTATGATATATATATATATAGTAACACAAAATATATTTAATCTGACATATATAGAGCAACTTGGTTATTTCTTTTTCATTATTTAAACCCACCGTGATGTATCCCCAAGATACAGATAACAAATAGTTTGCCTCAGGCATTTTGGGAAGATTTTGCAGAGCAAAACAAAAAATCTCCTATGCAGAATCTGCAGATCAGAAGGAGGAACCTCTCAATAGCAAGAACAGCCTGGAGCCTTTGTCAACCAGTCTAAAATTCCAGCAATCCTGGATATTCCTGACTACACATCAGCATTGCTTTCCAGCCTAGCATGAAAACTATGTTGGAAATTGCGCACGCGCGCACACACACACACACACACACACACACACACACACACGACTGGCTGCATGAAGGAACCAGAAGATCTAATCCAAATATTTGCAGCAAGTTATCTTAAAACACTTTGATGTTTGACAGGTGAAGGGGTATCCCTTTCCAGAAAGAATTGTGCAGTTGAACTGAGAGAGAGGGAAAAAAGTAGGAATAGCAATTTCTTTTCAGAGAAATTGCTGTCTTTAGCAACAGACTCATCTAAAGATAAAACGGAGGAATCCTTATGTATATATAAACAACACAAAAGGAAGTGAGCAATCAGTGCTCCTCTCACAATCAGGGCTTTTATGATTGCATTAAATCCCTCTCCATCCACATTGTATATTTTTTTACCTCATTCTTACTGTACTTCATATTTTCTTAGTTTTTTAAAAATCATGGAGAATGCATCTCAAGATATTCGCCACGTTCGAGCGAGCAAGACCAAATCATGTTCATCCCTGCAACGTGTTATTCATGCAGGTCCAAATCTTGAGATTATTTTCGTATTATTTTGCTAACAACCATTCCCAGAAGCCAGCCTCCCAACCCTTCAGTAAGACATTTCTTCCCTTATGTCTGTTAAAGACTGCAGTCTAAACAATGCAACTTGAGATTCCTGACTTTTTCCAAAGTGGGGGAGTATTTTTCGTGTGTCGCGTAAGGTGCCAAGTGTCAAACTGAACCAGCTCCTTTGAAGAAGCGAGATGCGTTACCACTAAATGGGAGATAATCCAAGATGAAATAATGATTGCCAATGAAAACGCAGGCCGCTGACTCTCTTTCCTTTCCACTTTAAGCAATCAGGAATTTCCTAAGAATACAAGTGGGGGAATACAATGCTACTTTTCCTAATTAGCCAGAACTGTTTTATAACGCGATGATTTCCTCTTCCCCCCGCCACCCCAGGCCTGTCCCTTTCCCTTGTTAAGGACTCCTATTCATCGGGGTCAAAAGAACGCCATGGCAACAGGACCACGTGATCGCCATGGAAGGCTTCCCTCCCGATCCCAGTCTTGCAAGCGATGACGGCTCTGCTGGAGGAACCCCGCAAGCGGTGGAAACCAATTAGGAGCTAATTTCACAGTCTTTAAAGAGTCCACCAAAAATAGATATCCCGGCACAAACTTTCTTATGGTTATAAAGAGAGAGAGAGAGAGAGAGAGAGAGAGAGAGAGAGAGAGAGAGGGCTAATTAGCAGATCTACAAACGGAATCTATAAAAGCTGCTTTCAGAAAATCATCTCCCCCTCAACTGGAAAGCCAATTAAAATTCAATTTTGCTGCACACATGTTGTGCATTGACAATAAAGGATTGAATTGAATTAAAATCTTAATAATAGCGCATAGGCTTATATACCGCTTTATATCCCTCACATCCCCCCCCCAAAATCTGGGTCCTTGTTTTATGGAAGGTTGAGTCAACCTTGAACCTGGTGAGATTCGAACTGTCAAATCAGTCAGCAGAAGTAGCCTGCAGTGCTGCATTCCAGCCACTGCACCACCAGGGCTCTTTTAAAATCTTAATAATAAACAGGGGGACCTAATTTAGGTCACAACAAAATACTTAGGAGCTCTGAACAGTTTAATGGGTTTGCCTTAATCTCAGAGAACACTGATATTAAACTTAAATCTTGTGTCCTGAATGTTTATATCCCCCCCCCCCATTCAACTGCTGCCTTAATTGCTCTTAGGCTAGCCTTTTTTAACCATAGCCACAGATGAGCCCGGTTTCTTGCATCATTGCCTTGCCCAACAGCATGCCTTTCCCCTTTCAGAAATCAATGGAATGGATACCTCAGGGAGATCAAGTGATAGGGCAGCCAACAGCGTGATAGCAACTGTGTGCCTGCTGCCTCTGTGGAATAAGCCTGGCCCTGCTTATTTTTACATTATCCATCTCTGCGTCATGAAACTCCAGCTTTGAATAATATAACAAAGTTATCGTAAAATGAAGGGCCGAAAGGATTCTAACCATTTTGTAAATGTGGTACTCATTTTCCTGCAGCTTTTATAGTCTGGAATGAGAATGACTCTTTGAAGCAAGGACTTTAGGCAATCCCAATAGCTTTATTGTGTTTCTCATTTTAGGGCTCTCTTGTTATCTAACCCATGACAGAGAGATGGCAGAGCAGATTATTAAAAAAAAAAGCACAGCAAAGATTTTTCCCCTTTTTAAAATTAGTGTTTATCATCAAAAATTAAAAAGTAAGATTCAGGTGTTTTAGCCATTGTTAAGATAGCTATTGATGTGCAAAACAATCAATTCCTTGTTTTCAAAAGCAATGAGAAACCAGTACATGCAGAAATCAATGTATTGTTGTCAATAATAATACAAATAGCAGGCAAACTATACCCAAATTATCTATTATAATGTGAGAATATCCTATGCTGATTTGCTAAATGTTGGTTTCTAAAATTTGAAAAGGTACTTAGGATGCTTGAGTAGGTTTGTGTTTTTTGTAAATCCATTGTGGTATGAGAATATTGATAATTACTAAGTTTGTATCTGAAATTCTTAGTGTTATTTTACAGGAACCTAAGCAAAAAATCCTACATTGTAAATAAGTATGATCACTCATTATCAAATTATTTGAAAGTTTGCTTCTTCCTAACCACTAGAAACAATATTCCAGTGAATCATAACGTATAAAAGTTGGTGATGCTTCATCTTAATCACAGAATTAAATAGAGGCATGTCAAATTTAATATTGCTTTTAGTTTTCATGGAACTTTTATAAATAATTGGTAAAAAACCAGGAAGTATTTTGATCTCAGAAATATCCATCACAGACTGCAAATACAAGTGATTGTAGCCATCTGAACAGAAAAAAAAAAAACTCTTCAGCATCCTCCATCTAATGCTAATCTCATTTTACTTTGGCATATAAAAATATTATGGTAATTAATTATGTAATCTTCAATAGTTGGAAAATCAAGCCAATAAATATTTCAATTCCAAAATTGTCTTGTTAATAGGAATTGTTCATAATTGTTATAATTGTTGATATTTAATGATGTAAAATGTTGGAAGTTAGATGGCCTCAATATTCAGTGAATGAATAAAAAAAAATCCTAGAACATGCAGCCTATTAATGATTTGCTAAAAAAAAAAGCAAGGTGTCAGGATGTGATTTAGAAGAACATCCATGTTTAGTACCCTTGGGTTATTATTCCTATTATCTCTGCTATGACCCATGCTTTCTGATAAAACACCTCTGAAGCAGTGAACATGGCTACCATGGCTACATTATGCTAATAGTCTACTTGTTAATAATATTTCTGTTACTTTTATTTGTGTCTTAAACATTGAATATGGAATGTTTGAATTTTAAGTACACCTGTAAGCAAAATTTGAAATGCTAAAAGGCCAGGCACAGTCATTGTATTTATACAACAGCTACATATAACAGTGAGGCTTTGAAACATAAACTGCAATATGCTTATAAAATATTTCCTCTGGCAAGTTAAATGCTAAATGGACAGCTGCCTACCACGATAGATAAACTGAATAGGAACCTTTGGAATTGCCTGTTTGAATTTCTGCTTCAAAGAAGATACTACAGAAGCAATCACATGAAGAGAGGTAACTTCTGATCTGCGTCACTCTCCCCTAGCTCATGGAGGTTTACTGCTGAAAATGTCATAAGATACAGACAGGAAAAGGTGTAAATGATGCTCAATGTGAAGGTCAGAAATCCTAGCTGTGTGGACACATGGGAGAATAACTTTCAGCTGATGAATCTCACTTAAGACTCACATCAAAGGACCGAGAGGCAAACCTTAAAGTATCCCAGAAATTTGGAGCAAAAATGCTTAATATATTTAATTTTATACTTAAATCACAGAATAAAATGCTGAGATATAATGATAAACATCTGAAAAGAAGACTGAAATTATTAAGAAGAAATTGTCTCTTAGGTTTAAACTTGATAGTGGTGAATTGCTATTATTCATTTTTTGAGAGCCTGGCTACCTACCTAGATAATAAAAACTAGCACAAAGTTTTCTATGGAAACAGCATGAATGTTCCAAGTACCTTTTAATACTCATTGATTTGCTATACTTGCAATAGTGAGAATTGAGATCCTGAATTTCTCAGGATAGAGATGCGAGTGATATCCACATCTACGGTAACTTTAAAGTTAAGAACTGCAACCTGTAAAGACGATTAAACAACGTGAGTGGAGTAGTAAGGTCTGGAATTAAACTATAGTGCATATAAAGCTGGGATCTGCACCTTCAGGCTGACAGAGAACATTTAACTGTTTTAGTGGCTTTAGTATGCAGTAAAGATTCTTATCTTGACTACTGAGCCTGACAATAGCAGGTTCCTTCAGGATGTAGCAATTCAAAGGAAAACCAATCCAAATGAAAGCAGCTTAGGGATCTCATTGAATTCAGACAAGTGCTTAACTGAACACATGGCTCCACAGTTTTCAACATATAGGTAAATGTTTTCAGCTTGTGCCACAGAATTTGAAAGAACAACTTCCACTTTATCTGCCCATATTTTAAGAGAATCTTTGTTCTAGCTGTTCTAGATTCACAGGAGTCTGCTGAGCTCTGTTGAGTGATAAATGTCTGGCACTCATTTAGTTATATTTTTGTAAAGCAAGCAAATAGTTTCATTTTATTCTTTCTTGCCTAGTAATGCATTATTAACTTCCCTGCTACTATATATTTATTGTTTATTTTATACATTTTATACTATGCTTAATGCCTATTTTTTGTCAATTTAATTTACAAAACTGATTATTTAAACTTGATTTAGTGGGAAGTAGTCTACAAACTACTACAGAGAAGGAGCTGGCTGGATGGAGTCACTGAAGCAGTCGGCGTGAGCTTAAATGGACTCTGGGGAATGGTAGAGGACAGGAAGGCTTGGAG
>JANHFJ010005764.1:111420-121567 GCA_032468195.1 Cerberus rynchops
CTGGATGGAGTCACTGAAGCAGTCGGCGTGAGCTTAAATGGACTCTGGGGAATGGTAGAGGACAGGAAGGCTTGGAGGAATGTTGTCCATGGAGCCACAATGGGTTGGATACAACTTTGCGACTAACAACAAGTCTACAAACATTTTACATAAATAATTTCTGTTTCTGGTAATTTTTGTCAGGAAAATACCATATTTCACTGCCATTATATAATTCTATGGAACAGGAAAAAAAATTGACAGCTACTTATTTTTGATCATCAGATAATAATCCTGATAAATGCGTATACATTGAACAATGTCATTCCTGTCACATAAATCCATGAATGCTCTGAAGTGTATTATTTATTAACCAATAAAATTGGTTAATAAAACAAAGAAAAATACTTTGGATTGAGTAGTTTCCATTGATTCGTATAAACGCAACAGTATATATTTAAAAGAATATGCAGGTTTGAATCTTTATTCTTTATTTAAAATCAAATTACTTTTATTTTTTAATCAATGCTACATATGATGTATTGCAAGATTACACAACATGTTTCACACCTGATTAGACAATTACTCTAAAATTCTAAAATCTTTAAACATTGGTTGAAGTATATATAAAGCTATAAAAACAGATTCTAGTTGTGTCAGTTTCCTGTTATACATGTTTTGAAACTACTATAAAGTAATGCTGAGTTGACAGAGTCATTTAGCAAATTGATCTGACTATTGTAACAGTGATTAAATGTGATGGAGGCCTTGCTCTGGTTGTTGTTTTAAAAACATTGTGACAATTTTTTTACTTTCAGATCTTGGGTGTTACTATTTTAGATTTACACTAAAGCTAGGTAAAGATTCATTTTTCATTTTTGATATTTGTTCAGTGCGGATGCAATTCTAGAAATCTTCTATGTCTCACCAGGAGGTAACCTCAATTTGAAGATTTTTTCCCTATTAAACAAGCCCTAGTGCACCACTAACTGCAGCATTTCTTTACAGACAAAAGCAAATACCTGTTTACACAATACACTTTTATTTCAAAATAGCACTTTTCCTTTTCAGTACAGGTTTGTCAAGCCCTATTCAGTAATTTGCAATTGCATCAAAATAACTTGCAAAACAAAAATATGTCTTGGATTGGAGGCATTTGCATCAGAAGGGTTAAGTTAAAGATTTTCCAGTTTTCCATGAAGAGTTGGTAAATCCAGGCTCTTTCATGGAAGCTACTTACAGCAGTTGCTATTTGTCACCGTAACCAACTTCCTAGAATGGTGTTTATGAGAACAACAGATAGAGGGACTGACATCTCCTCTGTTCTAAACTTCTTGAGAAAAGCTAATTCATAAATCTAACAAAGAAAAATACTATTGGTGTAGTTTATAGCATGAGTAGGTCTACAGATGAAATAGATGTGACTGCCCATATGAAAATGTAAATGTATGTAATGTACATAGCATAGTCTCTGTTCTGGTGTTTCCCTTTTTGTGCACTTATTTTATGGCTCATTGCTCATTCATGTTCACATGTAATAAAATTAAGAAAATACTATCCTAACAAAGCCAAAATATGCACAGGTAGCTTTAATTACATGAACGCTCTTTGTTCTCATTATATGGAAACTATCTGGAAATCTGTAGTTCACAAAAGTTTCCCCATTACATGTACGTTTGAATTACAGTTAATTGCTGCCTTAGGATGAATAAGCCACATTCGGTCCATGGTTTAAAACTGGCTTATGATGTAAGTAGCTTCAAGGGCTCTCAAAAAGTAATGGATAGTAATAATTTTCTAGTTATTCCTTTCTTTTTTGAAAAGAAGTAAATACATAATCTGATTTAATTAGCCAGGATTTCTAGGTGAGCAGTTGCATGCAGAAATTTAAATGTGTTTCTCTTTGAAAAAATTATAGTAATTCCTTTATTATTTATGTAAACACAAGACTGGAAGGAAAAGCACTTATGAGCTTACACAGATTAGCTAATTATGTTATAGTTATAACTTTGGGCAGAATGCTTGTTTCCTAAATATCAAGATTGTACAAACAGTTGTGAAATAAAAACATGATGCCCATTTTGTGCCAGCTTTTGGATATGTTCCAGTCAAGCTGATTTCTTACTGATTTCAGTGAGAGAGTTACACTTTTAAAAATTATTTAAATTTACTTCTCTTGGTCTTAATGATGTTTACCTTTATCAGCAACACATGCTTTTTGTTTTGTCATATGAAAATAATATGGAAGTAGGATGTATTTCTGTACATCCTTGAACTTATTTAACTTTTTGAATTTATCATCATAAACTAAAGTAAGATACATTTTCCCCTTATAATAATTTCCAGGAACTAAATCAAAATGGAAAGGCATGGGTTTATTAGATTAACTTTAGGCAGTAAGATATTTTTTTTAAAAGAGCAAATGTTCTTCCTCTAACCGCCTCTCTTTATGGTTAATTCTGGGGTGAAAAAGTATAATATCAAGCAGAGATTAAAGTGGAGTACCAAAATGTATATACTAATGCTTTGTTTCATGCCATCTTAACAAAATAGTAAATAATTACATGCAACCTACTTTAGCTCTTCTACACTCCTTTCTTTCACTATTGGTTTAGAAGAAAACTCGAGTATTTTTAGATAGAATTTATTATATTGTATGGACGTTTGGGCCAATGTCAAGTGTAATAGCATTAGGAATCTTGTCAGGATAAAACCTTTCTTTTCCAGTATGAGTTTGCTTCTCTAAAAACAAAGGGAGAATTTAGCACTCTTAATTTAGCACCTGTCTTTAAATATGTCTTATAAAAAGAGATACAGGTACAAAAACCTGTAGGAAGATTCATATGACATGGAAACACAATGCAGAAAAACGTGCAGGAGAAGTTGGCATCGGCTGATCGTATGTTTGGGAAATCTTAGTTCTATTAAATGCTTTATTTAGCCCTATAATCCAGTTTAAACAAAGGATAATACTGTAAATAGTACAGAGCTAGAGACAAGTTATGCACGAATGCACATCACTAAATTCTGGCTCAAGACCAAAAATATTTTAAAAGCACACATTTCCTTGAATATCACCTTCCAATCTAGCAAATAAACACATTTGGCTCTTGTTGCCAAAATGATTTTTCAGAGGAGAGGGGTCCTCTGAAAAATAATTTTGGCAACAAGAACCAAATGTGTTTCTTCTGTTGCTAGTATTTTTCAAGTAGTTTTCAGACAATCAGTAAGTGCACATTTTATACAAGAAAACACTAATAATGGATCATAATAATTGAATCATAATAATTATCCATAATAATTAAATCATCAATAATGGGCCATAATAATTAAATCACTAGTTACTTCCCAGTTCATATAATGTTTTTCTCTTTCTGTTGTCCTGAATTGTTCTATTCATATATCATGAAAAATAACTCTCCTCTGAATCAAGCTTGATTCTTGGGTACATTATGCATAATATCCATTTGATTTTGCTGACAACAAGAGAGAAATAATTTGCTATTGCCTTCTTCTGACATTTCTTTTTTGTTTTGCTTTCCAGTCTGACCTACAGCCTTGGTATTCCCTCTGGGTCTCCTATTTACCAGGTCCAGGTCTGCTTAGGTTCCTGTCCAGGAAAAATCGACCAGGTGCTCCCACCAGTTAAAACCATTTTTAACACACATACACACACATACACACCATCATGTGGAAAAGGTGACCTGATGAAAAACTGGTACTTTAAATGCAGGCAAACAAGAGTCATATTAAACATGTGGCTATCTATGAAATAAATGAGACATGACAAAACTCTTTCAACCTATTTGTGAAGAGAAGGAATGGAATCTAAAGACATCAGGCAAAAATACAAATGGTTAATTTATTCAACCATACCCATTCCAGAAGCTTCAGCATTTTGACTTTCTTGACTATGCGTTCCCATGCGTTCCCATGTGCTAATTTACAACACCCTTTGATAGAAACCCTGAGTTTGGTTGGCTGGAGGAAATTTTATGACACAATTTGATTTTTCTGCAGCCTATTTCAAAGATATGTTTAGTGGTTGTCCAGTCTTTTATAAAACAGCTTAAAATAACCAATTAGCAACTTGTAGGCTATGTATGGTATACATTTTATCAGGCAACCATTATTTCACAGTGATGGTAGATATCTTTCATTGCCCACATTCTAGGATATTAAAGTGAACAGTGGACTGTCAAAATGAGGTTAGGGGAGTTCCATTTTTGGTAAGTGACACATGAAAATAATTTTTTGAAAGGTATCCAGTGACAAAAAGGGTAAAGCCCTTAAGGATAAGGACAAAACCAGTAAATTGAAAGGACAGTTTGATGAGATCTAAGATCTTTATGCATAAAGAATAAAGTCCAATAATAAAGGCCTTTGGACTATACATCTATGAGTAAATAACAGTAGTAAAGCAAAATGTATGGATTCTATAAAAATGCTCTATTTCTTTAATATTCAGTATATAACTATTGAATCCAGCAAATATCAGAGTGGGTTACAAGCAAAGCAACTAATGAAATATTAGCAATTCTTTTTCTGACACTACTTTAGTTTGTTTTTTAGTAGCATGCAGTCATTTAATCATATCAATAGCAATTGTTAGATGGTGTTCAGTATCTTAAATCATTTTTTTATTTTTCTGATTGGTTTGGGGAATTCTGAGAGTTGACAATTACACATTTAAAGATGCTGAGATTGAGAAAGATGACCTCAAATAGACCCAAATATTTGCACATTTCTCTTCTTTGAATAAGAAACAACATAGTTTCTTATTCCACCTGAAAATTAAGTGATGAGGTTCAGAGGTTATCGCATTAAATGTTCCTCAGACTCAATATGAAACAAGTTTTTACATTATAACATCTAATTTAAAATTAAATAATTAAGTTTGAGCAACCTCATATTTGCAAGTATTGAATTTCTCTAGCTTGAGTTGACTTGAGATTTATCATATGTTTAGTATGCTTTTTATAAAACTGTGGGTAATTCTGAGTCAACTCTTATGGCTTATTAATCTTTCTTTTCTAGAAACATTTGTTTGTTTAAGCTACAGTTCCTAAGGACAAATGGCAATCAACAAAAAGGGAATCCCAAAGAATTCTATGATTCATAGCTGTTAAAGCCCCCTTTTAAGAAACAAAGAAAATGGAAGTTAGCAGGTTTTCTAGCTGACTGCCAGCAGTTAATCCAAGTAAATCTTTTAGAGATGTATGACTATTTTGTAATGCAGATTAAACAAAGGAAATTACAGTAAACCCAAAAGCAAGAACAGCTTGGCACACCTTAAGCAAAACATCACGTACCAAATGAGCTAGATTCAGTCCTGGCAGACTCGCATCAGGTTCCCCCCCCCATTTCTCAATATGTCCATTGTGCAATGAAGCACATAGGCAAGGGGCAAACAGCCAGGAATTACCTCCCAAGTTTACATTAGAGTACTCATGTTTAGTTTATTTAGCCTCCTAAAACCCAAGACGTGAGTGTCCTATGTGCCTGAAAACCCTTTAGAAGGAGTGTAGCAAAAGTTTTGTATACATCAATAGATCTTAGTTTACAGATAAGGAGGACAATGGTCTAGTATGTGAAATGGCTAACAAAGGACAGGAGGTATAAGGAGACATTTCAGAAAGTGCCTACGTGATGGAAGGATGCATCTCCCTTGGGGTCATTAGAGTGACTCTACAAATCTCGGCCTGTCAGTCACACCATACATAAAATAGCTACACTCAAATGTGGAAAAAGAAGCTTGATAAATTCTTGAGTCATAAAAATAATATGTAATATAAGTACCTAAGTAAAAGCAAACTGATAATAAAACCTTCAACATTATAAAAAGAATTGTCCAGGAAAACTAAAAATACACTGTCCTGGCAAATTGAGGTCCTAATTTTATGACAAAAATGTTTTAACAGGAACATAATATTTTAAATTCACTAATCTCAGTTGTATCTAAAGCCATATTAAAACATGGCATTACAAACTTTCATACTAACAGATAAATATGTTGGGAATATTATTATCTAATTATCTAGAAATACCTATCTTATGAGGATGCACTCAATCTCTGTCTGCTTTTAGAGTTATATCAAAAGCAGACTTATCTGCCCAATGAAGGCAATAACTTATTATTATCTGATCTACACCTATGGTAATAGATGACTAAGACTATGGATAGGATTCAGAAATGAGCATAATGAATGTTAATTCAAATTAGAAATTGAAAACCTTGGCAGTGTAGAAACTACATAAAAAAAAATCATGAAACTGTAGGGCGAGCAGCAGCAAATATCTGATTGATATGTGATTGAATAGAATGGAAAAGATTTGTTTATCATTTTCATAAAACATATATGCCAAACCATATGTACTGATGTGCCTTATGAGGGAGTGGTTGCTGACTGTGTTTGCTTTTTGCATCTTCACAATTGTTTTAAAAAGTTTTTTTCTGACTCTCTTTCCTGAATAGCAGAGAATAAATTCCTTGCATTTCTAAGTAATTGTTTTACTTAAATATTTCCAGCTTGTTTACTGAAAGAAAAAAAAACTCCGAATATTTTCACATAGGATCTCTTGGCTTTTATCGATATCAAGAATCATCTTTTGGGAAGCAATTCTGAAAAGCGATTCAAAACGAATCTTTCCTCTGTTGTCTCCTGTTTTTGCAATGCTGTAGTTTTAAAACTACGTCTGTCAGGAAGGAGACAGGAAATTCGAGTCACACTTACAACAGCTGTGCCATGCCCACTATCATTCTGAAATGACGTAGTTTGGGCTTCAATGGCACAGAGCCAGGAACTCAGCAATAGCAGAGGTCAGGAAGATAGGTCACTGTTTTTACAGCCCTCACACTTGGAATCCTGTAGGATCTACTTGCTGCCTTCCTTTCTCTTCTGTTTTTCTGTTCTTTACTATGGGGAGCTAGAAACATCCTGTTTTCAAAACATTTGATTGTTTTGCAATTAGCAAATTTCTATGCAGAAGTCTTTGACGGAAGGAAGACAGATTATTCAGATACTTCACAGATGTGGGAAATTTGACAATAACTCAGCATATTTCAAAAGGCTTCTTAGGTTCTGTAAAGTTCAATTATTTTCAGCTGTAAGCATTAAATTGTTTTTCAAAAATTGTAACACATAATAAATGACAAAATGGAGACAAAATGAGAAGGGCAATGTAATCTCATTTCATAGACAGTATATATATAGGATCTTTGATCTAAGAGAAGTAAATTTGGGACTATGCAATTTTATTTATATGGATTTTTTTAAAATCTATTTTTAATTTTATTTGTACTCGAAAATTGATATAGTATTTGATATAGTATTCCTATAGTATAGGAAATGTAGAACGTTGTATCATCTCCATCTCATTGAAGTTGATTATTCTTTACTTAATACTAGAAACAAACTGCAAAGTATCTGCATAAAGCTCCAGTCTAGTGACCATCCTATAATGGCCATTGTAAATGACCTCTAGACTATACTTATATATATGAATGCACACTTTGGATGAGACTGACAAAAGAGAGTTTAACAATAGAGTTCTAAGTAAATTGGGATGAGGGGGACTGTTTTGTCTTCAGTTGAAAGCCTCAGAAGAAAGTTATACATGTTGTTCACTAATCAAACCAGAGTCTGAAGTCTTTGCCACTGGACAAAAATGTATTAAGCTCTTCAGTCAGACACAAGCCATGTTTTCTCTCAAAAATGCCTGAGATTATACTTGAGGTGATATCCATGCCATCAGGGAATACATTGGTCTTTTGTTACCCCAAAGGTTTGGCTGCTAGCCAACTAAGGAGTGGTTTCAATTTTAAATAATATCCAACTTTTAGATATTAAATACCATACATAGAAGAGGTAAGGGTATTTGTCTTTAGAAAAAAAAAACACTTTAGGATGCAAACACATACGCAATACTAAATTATAATAATCAAATATTTTAGATAACTCAAGTCTAAAAATCAATTTCTCATTATACCTTCTTACACAGTTTAGAAATATTTCCATTGATGAAGCAGCATTGTCTATGAAATGCAAAAATACACACACAATACATAACTAAAATTAAATCAAGCCCTACATATACAATCCATGGTAACTACAAGTTGTAGCTTGAAACATGCACCATTATAATCAATTTCATTTATTGAAAGGGGGGGGACTAGCAAAAGTTTAGTAAGGATACTTCTACTTTTTATCTACATCACTCTTTTCCGTTGATTTGCTGACGATGCTACTGTTGGTATACATTGTAGAAATGTTAGAATATTTCTGGAATTACTTTTGGTATTAGTTATATGCTGAAATTTGTTTCCCAGCTTTTTAAATTGCTGTTTTTATTAATAATAGCACACATTATATTTAATTCTATAACAAAAGTAAAGTAGCAAAAAATTAAAAGTAGCAAAACTTGATCAACTACAATAGCATTCCGATAAGGGTTTTGGAAATTTGGACTCATTCATTCATGTTGCTTTAATTTTTTACAGTAGGTCAGCAACCTGACCTAGCAAGGGAAGGCAGCAAAATTCATAACTTTTCATTTTGTTCTTAAAATACATTTGTTTGCATGTAATTTCTCTCTTACCTTATTGGATGCCATCTCACTAACAGATCGATAGGTCTGAATCGTTTCAAGTTGGTCTAAACACCAGTCCAATTCCTCCAAAGTTTCCATTGCTAATTTTTGATAAGATTCTTCTGCAAATAAACACATAGACATGTAGTTAGGCTTGAGTGACGGCAGGCTTTCCATGGTGGAATTGCTGATCCGACTTGGTCTGACACTGCTGTAGGGAGTGCAGTGCTCTTTCATCATAAGTTCTTCAGGCTGCAGTTCCACTCTATAGTAGAACAAATCAATGCACGTCCAAGCTTTTGAATGGTCGTTGTGGTTTTGTGTATGTGTGTGTGTGGTGGTGGGGGGAGTGTTCCTTTGCTTTCTTTTTTGTCCTTCCTTGCAGGCTTTGAAGAATCAGTTTCAGTAATATATCAACAAACTTCCTCTACAAAGTGGTGTAGGAGGAGGGATACTCTGACAGGCTCATCTGCATATGTGTGAACTCACAGAAGAGGAAAAGCAAAGTTTTTCTCCACCCCCCCCTCCACTTAAACATTACTCATCTTGCCATTTCTACTATTAAAGTGATGACATTTTTATAAGACATTTAAAATATCATCAAGGGCGATTAGGCCATCAGTGCAACTCATCTTTTCTTTTTCCCTGTTAAGCAAACATTCAGATTTTTCTGAAGAAAAAGAAAAGAAATGCAGAAATAATTCAAAATAAATAACTGTGTTCAAGTTTCTTCACTTGTTTAAGTCTGAGATCTGTTTCAGAGTATTTTCATAAGTGCTACAAACCACCCTGCCCCCTGTTAATTAAAGTTTAGTTCATTAAACTTTTGAAGTATCTAACAGGAAACAAATAGGAAGTACAACTTTTCTTAAATTGTTAAATTTCCATTTGGTTCATGCTGAAGTCACAAAGAAATTTTGCTTTTTCTGTCAGTTGCTTTTCCCTTTTGAAACAATTTTTCAAAAGCTATTCTAAGGTTGTAGTCTTACCTTTAGGACTGGATGTATCTATGAAGCTCACTTTTATTACCAAATCCCTTTTGGAAGAAATGTTTAGGGAAGTTGCTTGAGAGCCTTGGGAAAGCAATCAAAGCTAGTCTACAAAATCCCAATCTTCTAGATCCTCTTTGCTACCATCTAGTGGACATTCAGACTTTTGCAACCAAGATCCAGTAGATTTAAGGCAAACTCATGGCCCATAGCCAGATGCGTCATGTGCTGGCCATGCCTGCATCCAGTTTAGCAAATGGAAAAATAGACCCGATACATCATGTGACGCTGCCATGATGACATCAGTTTGACACCCCTGATTTAAGGTGATGGCAAAAGTGACAATTTCAAAGATCTTTTTTCTTGCTATTGTTATTCCGGTTACAATAGCTGAGACCTACCATGCTGTTTGCACACACACACACACACACACACCAGTGGTTATTCATAATGGAATATACTATCAGTAAAATGTCAAGTTGAATACAAATATTTGGCATGTACCAATTTTAAAAATAAAATAGGTAATATTTTATGTCTAGTAAGAGACTGTCCTACAGAATGGTATCAAAACTGAAAAAAAATACCCT
>JANHFJ010005764.1:130674-145505 GCA_032468195.1 Cerberus rynchops
ATAACCCACCTGTTGTGTACTGCGCATGCGTGGACCAAGTTTCCACACACACACACACACACACACACACACACACACAAAAAAGAGGGGGGGGGAGATCACCTTCTGACAATGGTTGAGTTAATGAGGCTGTGATTAATGGATGCACAGACAAAATGCATTCTCTCCTTCAATGGAAGCACCCGTAATTGAGACAAATTTAAGTGCCAGACATTAGTTAGCAGCAATTGCAAACCAGAACAATAAAATACCAAGAAGAAGGAAAGGTTGTTTGCATACTGTTTTCTGGAGGAATTCGATGATTTATCCCCTGTCAATCACAAGCGTTTGCTAAGGAATATTCCCAGCACAAAATTAGAAGTCTTCTTTTTATCAAATCATGGATATCTTGCTCCTCCTCTGTATGAGCCAAAATTGGCATACAGACAACCATCTTTATATATGTGTGTGTGAACTTATATATATATGTGAATATATATAATTAATTTTCTATGGCAGCCATCCCATTTTATTCTTGGCTCCTTGGCTCGTTTTCAAACTTACAGGCAGTCCTCAATTTAAGATAATTCATTTAGTGCCTGCTTAAGCTTACCTCGATACTGGAAAAAAAAGGAGGGCTTATAACCGGTCCTCGCATTTATGACCATTGCAGCACCCCTGTGGTCATATGATTTGGAGCTGGGCACTGTGCAACTTTGAGGGCTGCAGTGCCACAAAGGTCTATGCAGAAAAAACAGCAACCCCATCCTGCCAGTTACTATTTATTCATTCAGCAGAGTATAAATCAGTGTTTCTCATTCTGCATAATTTTCAGATGGGTGGACTTCAACTCCCAGAAGCCCAGAGACAGGGACCAGTTTGGAAAGGATGTGGGGCTGACTTTGGGCCTGCAAAGTTTGATAAGACTTTCTGATCAATGGTTTGCAGCAATGAACAAAAAAGGTTGGTGAAGCATTTGCCATGTTCCACGATAATCATTTTGTGAGAACATTCGTAACATTTATTTATTTTTATTTATTTATTTATTTAAATTTATATACCGCCCCTCTCCCAAGAAAGGACTCGGGGCAGTGTACAACCATTTAAAACAGCAACAATAAATTAAACAATTAAAAACAGATTAAAAGAATTAAATAGTTGGTTGATTTAAAATTAAAATTATAAAATTTAAAAACCAATTTAAAACCTCAAATAATGCTAGGCCAGACCGGCCTGTTGGAACAAATGTTGCTTGAATTTAGTATTTATAATCACAGGCAATAAGACCAGTGGTTAGAAATGGTAGCAGATATGTTCTAGCAATGCTTGACTCAGAATGGGAACCCAAAGCATGGCTAATGGCTTTCTTAAAATCCAATGTTCGCATTGTTCTTTTGCTATTTAGTTGTATACACTAGTCCTATAATGCCAGTCAGCTCCATGGAATCAGAAATAAAATATAATACAGACTTGCATCTATTTGCCGCCCTCTTTTTATGTAAATGGAGAGCTATTTCTTGACATAGAAAACCCAGCACTTATTTGGGACACAGAATAGCATAGTAAATCTAAAGTGCCTCCCAATATGAACGGGACCAATGTCAATTTAGAAGAGACCAAATGCCATTTCCATAGCTACCTGAATCATCTATCAACAAAAATTCAGCTTTAGCTCAATTGTGTTTCCATTCATAAAAGCCTATCCAGGCCACAAATGTTTCCCACTCCACCTGAAAGAGTTAAGAAACAAAAATGTAACTCAGTGTAAGGATAATAGTAATGGTATATTGTTTTGAGAATTTCTACCTGATTTAGCATAACTGTTAAATGACTTTTGGTACTATATTTTGGGGGGTGGGGACAAAATGTCTAAATAGTTGTTAATACTTCTTTAAGAATCACAGTTATTTAAGACTTACATTGTTATGGGTTGTTTCTTTTTATGAAAAAGATGGTGTTAATTGTCATCCATTTGAGATTCTTGATGAGGTAGCAATTTATTAGTAGGCACTTTGAAATAAGGATTCTTAGCCACTTGGAAAGCACTCTAAACCTCTGGGTTTCTCTGAGCCCCCACAATCTTCAAGGTGTTAGAGAACTGACTTGACTTATTTCCATCTTACTATTCTTTGGGATGCTCTGGGGTTCAGTTTCCCTGTTGGAAAGAACTTGTAACTCCCTTTTCTTTCTGGTTTTTGAGCTTAAGATCCTTAAGAGAAAATGTTAAGGATAGCTTTGCATCTACTTAGCATACCGGTCAAAACAAGATGAAGCATTTCTTTTCTGCAGGGGTCAAAAGCCAGCAAAGAACCCAGCTATGTCCCTTTCTCTTTTCAATGAAATGGGGGGGTAACAAGATTTTTGCTGTATCTGTGACAGCTTGGAGCAATTATATTCATTCCTTATTTTCAAGATTTCAAGGTGGTCAGAATCAGCCATCATCTTCCAACTACTTCAAGAATTTGAAAGTGAGGAGAGTGAAGATGTCCTCAGAATCATGAGTTGGGGACTATGTGACATAACTTTAAATATCTATAACCTAATCTTTAGAAATATGCTTATATTCAAAATAAGGGGACATTACTAATCATAACAAGAATAAATATTGAAAAAAAGAAAAAAGATCTGCCCTTACTTTTTGTCCAGGGTCTTGATTTTTTTTAATCAATGCTTTATTAATGCACTGATAATTTTTTTTTTGATACCTCTGATTTTTAAATATTTCTTACAGCAACTTCTCTCAATAAAACGTGTTTGATTGCATCTGAGGTTTTATTTTTATTTTTCTGTAGGCAAAAATAGCAGAGATGAAGCATTTTTGCCGGACAGTGATGGCATTTATTTCAATACTAAACCCTTCAATTTTATTTAAAACCTGAAAAAATGAATCCAAAAGATGATTAAAGGTTATTTTTTTATATTTAAGGTCACCATTCTAAACAGACTTGAGACTAAATACCAATTGACGGAATAAAACTTGTTTCTGAGTAAATATCCCAAGAGCTCTTAACTGAACAAATTAAGGAAAAACAAGTATTTTAAATTTATTGAGAACATTTTCAGAATAGACATTATTGAGACACTTGATTAGAATTCTAACATTAGTGAGGAATTAATATTTATGGCTATGTTTTCTATACACTGAAGATATTTCCATTTGTATAAAACATACATGAGTATATTTTGTGGTGAGTAAAATAAAGGTCAATATCATTAAATATTAAAATACTTTGTTTTGAAAACTTTAAGCATGATATAGTGCAATATCAATTAAAAGTATAATTTGTGTTTTTAAGAGTTAACAAAATATATGATTAAGAGGTGCTAGTAATTTCACTTATTATGTTTATGACTATATTTTTATTCTTATTATTTATTGACCAGACTTTAATTAATTTCCCTTGTAGTTATCTGAATTACCTTAAGATTTCTTATAGTATTAGCATGTAATTTATACACTTGGTAAAAAATTAAAATATAAGTTCCTATCAAACAGCTAAGTAAGGCAAATGAAAAATTATTTTTCCTGTTAAGGAATGTGCTGGAAAGCACTACAGTATGGAAAGCAGTATTAACTTTCAATTTTTTGAGTTCTCTGACTTTTTTAATGTTTCCATAATTGTTTCATGTTATGATTTTTAGTCTTTTCCTGGACATTTCTTACAATCACTGACATTAGCATAAGACATGGAATGGATTCTATAATAATAAGAGTTAATAAAAGACTCAGGAATAATTATTGCCATATGCTTTCTTGATTCCTGAATTATTTTTTAGTGGCAATACATTTTCCAAAGCTCCATTGCAAAGTACTGTATAAATATGATCTTTTGAAGTTGCACGCAGCTTAAATTTTGATTTATTAATTCTTCAATATGTACAAATCCTCATTGCATAAAATGTATCCACCACCTTGTTGAGATTTAGGTTTTATCTTTCCCATACTTAGTTGAACTAAATCTATGAAATCAGGAGAGTTTGCTGGAATGATTCAAGGTAGGACCATGATGTTTTAAACAATAGTGTATTACAGATGCAAATTAAATTGGATGAAGAAATGAAAATATGATCGAAATCATCCCCAAACCAGAACTGTACTATTTAAAATGTAATAAAGCACACTTAGTTAAAATTGCAATTGTCGTTCAAGCTGAGTTTACCTACATAAACTTTTTTTCCTGTAAAGCAGGTCAAATCTTAATTTTTTGAATCTAAATTATGAATTATAGAGAAATATTTAGAGTGCTTCAGGTTAATAAGTGAAGATTGAAAAAAGCTATAACAACAAAGTAGGAAGAACATTTCTAACCTAACGAAAAGCAACCAATAAGACAACACTGGAAAATTATCCAATTTTCTCTTAAACATACCTGATTGTTCCATCAAAGGGCAAAGTTGTCTGCCACATATTTATAGCTGCCATATATCCTCGGCTGTGAATCTTTAATAGCCTTTTTAAAGAAAAATCTTATCTGTCAGTTTCGGACAGCTGCATATCCTTTACTGTGCATGAGAGAAGATGGGAAGCTCTAGTCTGCAACTGGTCAGGATAATGAATGAATCTGTCAGTAATTCACCGGGAAAAAGTCCCCTCCCTCCTCCTGGAACCTCAGAAGGGTTCCTTGACTACACTTGGGGAGTCCCACTGACATCATCATAACTTGCTCAGCTGCCATAGATGGCATTTGGACTGGATGGAATGGCAGAGCGCATGATGAGTGTAGCACGTGTGGAATGTCTAACATGAAAGTTCACAGGTGTGGCTGAGGGGGAACAGTTTACACTGGTTGCTATGACTACATGATTGGCTGACATGTCTTCAGAGCCCACAGGAGACACAGCAGCTATTTTTTAATAGGCTCATGAAATCAATCCCAGAAGGTTTGGAGTCAACGGCTAAAAAGGTTTAGTTGATTAAAGTTACATGATGCATGCAAGATAAATGAACCCCCAAGATGTGAAATTTGTGGCATTTCCCAATTGAAGCTAATCATAAGTAATTCTTGAGTCACTCATTTAAAATTGTTTGTGAATCTAGGAACTGAACAGCAACATCTGAGTCTACTAGTGATTCTCAGCAATGCAATTTTGACATGCAGAGAAATTGTACAGAAATACTAAGAAAGAATAGCCCTCCCTCCTTATTCTCTCAAACGGCTGAAAGAAAACCTGATGTTCTTCTTTTAAAATGTGTCTGCCTCTAGGTCTTCGGCATAAGCTTACTGTCAGGAGGGCAGACAATCTATTTAATGACTGCATTGACGTCAATAGCATAACTGAAATACTTACTAAGATGCATGATTCCAACTTTCAGGGGAAGCTTGTTTCTAAGCAATAGGAAAATGAGAAGTGGATTCGCTGTGGGAATGAACTACATCTGCAATGCAGGAAATAACATTTAGGTTGTAAGCAGGATCTTTGAAACACTAGTCAAGTCACTGTTATCCATGTGGCAGGGCAGAATCTGAAGATGCACTGGCATAAACCAAGTAACTTTTATCTCTGCAGATTTTAGAACTATTAATTTATTTTTCTCAATACTCTGTTGCATTATAAAGATTGCTTTTACTGACTTCTGGCACAGAACGATAGCTAACATATCTGCAAGTTCCAGCTGTCTGCATCACCCAGTTTCATTACAAACAAATTTCATTACAAACATTACATTTGTATTAAAAAAAATTAGAGCTAGATAGGAAAATATGGTGCTTGGTATTCTTTGTTATTCCTCAATTACATTTCTCTTTTCAGGGTCTACATTAACACACGAAGAGCTCACAGTTAAAAAAAAGAGAGATGATGTATACAGAGCTTTTCTTAGTCTCTCTGAATATAAAATATGCTCACATTGACTTGATTGCTCACATGGACCTGAAAGCTCTCCATGTGATCTGAGACTTGATTAGTATTGAAAGATGTACTTGCATCTAAACAACTGCCTGAAAGGGATTTGGTGTGAATCTCATGACATTATTGTGCAAGAAAAGCAATACAACTTTAGGAAGTCTTTGTGAGAATTAGTTCTAGCAAGATCAGAAGTAAAACCTGAGCATGAGACCAGAAAAAAAGATGCAAGGGTTTGAACCTGATTTCATTAGCAGCCATGGGAATTCTGTACAAATGGCCCAATTAGTTTTTAACCATATACCTACAGAGCAAAAATCTGCATCTTGGAATTCCCCATCTGCGTTGGCTTCTTTTCTGCTGAAGGTCAGCTGGAAGATGTTTGGCAGCCCTTTGTTGATAATGGTATTGATAGGACCAAGAACACTTCCATACCGCCAATGTTTTCATTCACCAATACCCTGTAAAGCACTTTTGACAGCAATCCTGAATTCTGTCATTTTCCTTTGCCACCAAAAAAGAAATAAAATAAATTGCTAGCAATCACCAACCTGCATTTTTCAGTACATGCTTTTGTGTGTATTTCACTGATACTCTGAAAAAAAGCAAACTGAGAAGCTTGTTGTAAAAAAAAAAAAAAGAATGAAATGATTGAAATTCTGCAAAGCTATCCCAGCAATCAAACCACCACCCCTATGCTGCATTTCAAATCCCTGGTTCATGGTTAGTTGTGAAAGTGAAATAATATCATGCTGGCAATTTTGCAACCAGTTTTTCTCCTCAAGACCAGTAATTAGACTTTCATATTGCTAAGGTGCTGAAATAGTGGAGGGGTGAGGGAAATTCTAAATAATTCAGGAGTAGGATGCTGAATCTTGCTAAGAGACAATACTGACTGTTCCAATCCAGAAAGCAGATAAATCACCACCAACGAGAAAATAATTAATGCATAAAGTCAGCAATACAAAGAAAAACAGCTCTCAAACCCATCTGATGTCCTGAGATAAAACAGCCTCTGACCATATCCCAAAACCGGATAAACTGCTTTTGTAGAAGTACTACAACTTATCTACATAAAGGATTATTACTTATTCCGTAAACCAGGTCAGAAAATTTTCAGGGTTTTCATGAGATTATGGGCAACGGTACCAGTGTCTCATGGTTAATTTATTTAATCTGTTTATTGTAAATTAGACAGGAGGTTCTAGTGCCAAAGCTATACATCTCATAGCAATCTTGAGAATGTTTCACAGAAGTCTGTATAAATAGTTTGAATAGTTTGGTTATGGTAGCTAATTGACAATGTAACAATTCATATACAAAACCACAATGATCTAAAAACATGAATCTGTAGATATTTTTCATGTCAAGACATTCAAAGAGCTTAAATAATGGTAAAGGGAGACAAAACATGTGGGGATAGACACAGAACAGAAAATGTTCCGTTTCAAAATTGAAGTAAGATAGTTGCATTCCAAAGTTTCTGAACTATTTTCAGCCAGCACATCAGTGGTGGAATTCAAAAATTTTTTACTACCGGTTCTGTGTGAGTGGCTGGTATGGTGTCATGTGACTGGGTGGGCAGTTTCTGTAAGCAGGGCAATAAAGATTAGTCTAGAAAGAACACCAGAATGTTTTTTTTCTGTCTTCCTTACAGGATTAATCGTGTAAAGTGGGAAAAAACAAAAGGAGATTTCTTCTAACAACCAGTTCTCCAAACTGCTTAGAAAATTTATCTGCTGAATTTCACCTCTGCAGCACATACAACCCAAACCTTGAAACATATCCCATCTGCCTTTGACTTACTAAAAAGTCCATCTTCCCTTCTCAGTTGTCACTGCTGCTTATGTCCCACCATGGCACTTCTTACCTGCCTGCCTACTCCCAAATTTTCCTAATAACCAATTTTTCGAAGTCTTTAACAACTGCATGGCCTTCTATTTTATCTAAAAATCAAATATATCCTTCCAATGTTGGTTTTCTATCAATAATAGGGGAAATAACACTTTATCCAGTAGCTTGTAATCCAGAGTTGTGATTCAGTTTCTAGCTAACACTGGATTCTCTCTCTTTTAAAAATAATAATAAAGTTTTTGTTTTATCTACAATAAGGTGAAGATGCCTTCAAATGATGCTGTTTTCATGACGATATTCATGCAAGTAATTTGCGCTTTCCAAGGCTCCTAGGTTGATACCATTTGCATGTAAAACATAATTCACTACCAAGAAATGTTTTTGTTTTCATCAGTGTGTAATATTTTGTTTGTTTTTTAAGCTACCTTCAAAAGAACCTACTGTGGAAGAATGTAATACTTCATTCTGTTTTGAATTTCAAAATGTAATAGTTCAGCAAGTTGGATTAATAAACACATCCGGATGTGCAAAGACAAAAACGCACATCATACACATGGACATCTTCTATTCCATTTTATCCTTAATTCCACCAACCCCTAATCTCTTAACAACTTTACTGAGAGATAGAGGCTGGATATCATTCACAAACAAGTACCATAAAGGTTTAACCTTGCCTTCTTAACCTCAGCTCAACTTAATACTCCACTTGAAATAACTGTTTATTATGCAATTGTAGAATTCATGTTCCCACAGTCTCTATTTGTTTATTTGTCCAATACTTTCCTTTATTATCCCAGAAGACCATTTTTAATTAATGAACACATTTCTCTGTGTTCCTATAGTCTGTAATTGAAATAAAATAAAAGAGAACAATTTCAGCGGTTTAAAAAAACCCAGGATGTATTACTAAAAGTGTGTGCATGCACGTGCACATCAGTGTCTGTATATGTTATATTTTTGTAGTCTTGTAGGTTTAAGAATGAAGCAAGTACACTATATTACAATAAGACTGAATAGATACTTAAAGAAAATTTAGTTCAGCAACTGGTATGGCAGTGGAAAATGCTGTAGGTTAGCTTCAAACTCTATTTCAATGTATAGACAAGAAAGCCAAATTTCTCTTAGCCACACTGACAATATGGTGCCCATAATATTAACATAGCATAAAAAGATCAGTCTCATAAAAGACAGTAAAAGTGAAGTCTTTTCAACTCTAAAAATGTAGTCCTTCAATGTCAGAAGTTCTCTGTGAGCAAAAGTAATTCTAGATAATTGTTTAAGAAAGTGCTGACTGAATGCCATTTATTTACCATGCTAAATTGACTCAGAATCAGATATATTCCCTTAACTTACACTGAAAATGTTGAATGAAGTCTGTTGCATATTTTTCTATTTTAGCTTTAGGAGTTTTACATGTCTACTGACAGAAAATAAATCAGATTTTTAAAGCAAAGAAAATGATCGCAGAATGAATACATTCATTTACTGTGTCATTGCTATGAATCAAAGTATAATAGTATAGTAAATGGAGCACAAGGCTTATTACTAAGGGATGAGAAGCCACATTCCATATATTACATCAAAATATATTGCAATCTCTATAGTGGAGAAATGTGCACATAATAAAGGATCATGTTTCAAATTAGAAAAGAAAATAATAAAATAATAAGACTTAAGAACAACAATTCACATCAAGCTAATAAGATATAATAGATAAGATATAATGTATGTCAAATATTGAAACCTCTACTTAAGCAGCATATGATGATTTCTGTTTTTGTTACATTTCATGTTGGGACTAAACCTTATAAATACAGAAATATTTGAAAAAATAACTTATTACAACTTGTTATTTTATGTTCAGGCATCACTCAGGTTGCATTGACATTGAATCAACATGTACTGTTCAGTTAGACATAACATTGCTTCTGTTATTGGCATATTAATTATGCCAATTTGATGCGGTTGTTAAGTACTATGGAGAAGTTAAGTCACTGGAGAAGCCATATTCACTTAACAACTGGGTTACTAACTTATCAACTGCAGTGAGGCAAGAATAGTCGAAACAGATCTCTCACTTAAAAACAGACATTTTGGGCTCAATTGTCATAAGTCGAGGACTACCTGTATGGGTACATTAAGTCTGTTTAAGCCTTGGAAAGATTCAAGGCATCTAATCTAGCATACAAGACAAGGGAATTTTGTCACCGCATTAATCAGCAAATTCGCTTACTCCTTTCTCTGTACAGAGTGAGTCATCTAAGTGGGGGGTGTCATTTAAATATTTCCCAACATCTAATTTATCCTCTGTTGCTGTAGTTTAGATCAAGCTTACATTTTCTAGAGAAATCTTGTTGACATTGGGGCAGATGTCTGAAAACTAATTTCCACTTTAAAAGAAAGCAGAGGCAAAAAGGGCAAGAAATCTGATGTTGCAACATACACAGAACCACTTGTATTCTTCTAAAAATAAAGAAAACCAAAGAACAGAAGGCACTAGAGAAGGGAAGCTGAATTTTGCAGTTTTGAAGTAGTGATGTATTAATATGCATCATATGCATTACAATATTGAGTAACCAATACCAATGACGAACCCAAATAATATTTGAGATTCTAGAAAAACAGTGCATGACCATTTGAAAAATGATCAACATTTTCTAATGCCAAAATGTGGTTGGCTTATTTCAGAATAATACAACAGAATTGCAGGCTGATAGAAAATGAATACACTTCAAATGGAATATATCTGCTCAAAGATTCAATTGTATCAATTGACTCTTAAATAGAGACCTGTCTTTTGCTGAATAAAAATCCATTTAATACTATAGAAATAATGAAAAGAAGTAGAACACATTGAAGATACAGCCAAGAATCAAGTTTACTTTAGTCTTTCTTTACTTAATGCAGATGAAATAAAAAAAACATGACCCATTTGTCAAAATGAATGGAAGTTGTCTTTCTGAACAACAGTGATACTGGCTGGAATTCTAGTGGCCATCTGTTTCCAAATCAATTATGCTTACTAAATGTGGATATTCTTTTCTTCCAAATCTGTGTAATAGAGATAATCATTTTTAAAAATTATATCGTAGTTACATCTGGCTTTTATTATTACAATGAAAAATATATATTGCCCTAGTTACCAATGTTCTCCAAATTCCAACAGAATTTAAATGTTATTATTCTTGTCCCTAATTTTATATGTTTATGTTCAGTTGTTATATTTTTAACACTTTACTATTTTCATTGTACAAAGACCAGAGTTCCTCTGGCCAAGAAATGGGTAGTTTCTAAATTTTATAAATGAATGAATGAATGAATGAATGAATGAATGAATGAATGAATACACAAACAGATAATTGTGAGTCATATAGTGAGAAGACTAAATAATCAAGTGATATGAGTGCATACAGCCAAAGACAACTCAGAATGGTTAACATATCCCAAGTCCTGGGAATATTGAAATAAATGCTAAAAAAGTAAATCTTTCTTTGTTTAATTTGATTCGACATCCATGTTATTTTATTGGCAACATTAGAGAACTTGCTTTTTTTTAACTTTTCAGTTTCATCTAAAAAATTTTCAACTTCCCATCTAGGCATCAATCAGATATCATGTTGCTTGGCTTTCTGAGATCATCAGTCGTGGATAAGGGCTGCAATTGAACAGAAAAATGGCCTATTTAAAGTAACAAAGGGGTATTGGAGAAAATTTGAGTTTGCTTTTGCAAATGTTAAAAGGAGACTTTATAAAAAATTGGGATAATAGATTTCATCCCATTGCATTCCTCTATTCTAGAGAGCAAACGTCTGAATCAGTGACCCCAGTAATCACAATTGTACTACCATGTTTAGAAATAAGATTAAGCATTAATTTCAGGAAGATTTATGTCTGGAGGAGTTGCTTCTGGTAAGGAATTATAACTGACATCCCATTGCCAGTAGGAGACATTACAGCTAAAAGTGGCGGCTGAATGCTGGATTCAGACTATTAAAATCTTTCTGGAGTAAGGAGAGATACTGAGATCAGCCTTAAGTATTCCAGACAGGTGGTCTTTGTCTCTCTCTGTGTGAGAGAGTAGATGGCATAAACTGCATTTTTGTGGTTGGCCTGTAAGCAGCTAGGGGTCCCAGGATTACACTGAGCTCACAGCTGTCAATGTAGCTTTAAGAACTTAAAGTTCTGGCTGAACCTCAGATACAAAACAGAAATATTAAGCCACAAGTGTAGTGTGGATAACTTCTTTTCCAATGGAGGAAAAAAATGGACTTACTGAAGTTGTTAACAGTTTTGTGACAAATAGTGAAAATATGATGTGCATAAACATTTTTTATTGGATTTACCAAAAGGCTTGAGAGAAGTTTTAATAATTCTGGCAGAAAAGATGAAGAGGGCTTGCAAAGAAAACAGATACTGAGATATTATTTGAGAGGATTAAAGATTGCTGGGAGAAAAAGGAAAGAAGATAAAATTGGTTTATTTGATCAGGGTTAGAATAAATCAGATCTTATCACTGATGAAGTTTAATGCGTTTTTTCATTAGAATTGTATGACAATGCTTTAAAATATTTAAAAACAAGATGGAGGAATTTGTTTAAATAGAAAAAGGAAGGATTCAAAGTGGGTTCATTAATGTAATTTGTAATAATATGTTATAATTTCTGATAATCGTTAACGGACTTTTTCTGATTAAGATGGAGTGAAGAAATTTTAAACATTTACGTATAGAGAATGGATGAGTATGGCATAAAGAGCTGTTTATTTTCTTTTTAAGAGATGGTGATAACTTGTTTACACTTTCTGGGGTGGTTTCTTCTTTTTTAGGTAATTTTTCTTTTTCTTTTTATGTTTTTATTCTGTGTAAAGTGTATTAGTTCTATGTGTATAATATAATTAATAAAATTATTACCAAAAAAGGGAAGATTTATTCCTGGAATTGTTGCAATGACCTAGAAGGTTTATGCACAAAGAATTATTGCATTTCAGTTGACACATACCATTAATAGTTAGGCACATTGTTTTTGCAAAGAGCATATTGAACAATGAAATCCATCCCTTTGTTAAATGAAATGGTTGCTCACAATTGTTTTTTGTCCCCTTTACTGTGAAGTCTTCAACAATGAACCCTTTGCATTTCAACAATGAATCATTTCCTCCATCCTCTTCCTGTCTGCCTCTATATCACTCTTCTTCTAGGCATTTCTTTTGCATACATATCTTGCCATCTGTTTCTGTTCTCACAAAGGTTCTTTCTCATCTGTGCTACTCAGTTGTGTTGCAAAACACAAACTCTAATGACAAAGCAGCTTGAGTAACCTATACTCGACCAACAAACATCCATTATAAAATGTATAATAATGATACTTCTCTGTTTGATGCTGTAAATTTATAAGACAGGCCTGTAATTGAACAAAGCAATATTTTTCCTCCCAGCAGAACACATACCTTGAATGTTTACTTTGGAGATAGGTAGCTGACTTGCTGCTGGAGACCTCCTGTAGAGGAATGAATTAAAGCTTATTATATGGGATTCAGAGATGCCAGTGAATACAGTGTAGTTTTTTCCTATTAATATAGATTAAGGGCGCACTCTATAGTAGTAATGGGTAGCTGAAAGCTAGAGATGACAGCTAAAACCAAATTGGAATGGGGAATACACCACATAGTATCCTCCATTCAAATTTGTAAATGTGTAAGTTTAAGATCAGCTGCTAGTGAGGTGATTCATCCATGCTAGTGTTTCTCAACTTTGGCAATTTTAAGAGGTGTGGACTTTGACTCCGGGAAAGCCACAGTCATAAATCCTGTCTGGGAGAATTCTGGGAATTGAAGTCCACCTCTCTTAAAGTTGAAAAATGCTTCTGCATGCAGTCTAAAACAGTTATGTGTGTCTTTTTATGTGGAGGAACATTCAAGCATTGGCCTATCCATCTGGCAAGTCAATGTCTACAAACTGCTTTCCTCAAAGAGCAACTGTCACGCAGATTCAGTGGCTTCCATATTGCTTGTTTAGGAATGTAAAGTGAAATCATACCGCTCTCACGGCTGAAGAAATGTGGAGGGGATGGGCGCATCTGCATTAAAATACTCTGATCTGTTGACACAAACCGATGGTACTACTTTTGAACATGTAATCATCTTTCTGATTTTGCCCTCATGAGATTCCACAAACCTAGTTTCCTCAAATAAACAACTAAACAATGGATCCGGACAATGAAAAGTAATTAATATTTTACAAATACTTCCTTTTAAAATTATGACAGGCTTGAGGCAAGTGTTTTTACAAGCCATAAAAAACTTCTGGCCATCGCACCAACTTCCCCCAATCACCTGACCACATTTTAGGTGCCTGGCAATGACTTTGCCTTCACGTGACTGCAATATGTATATTTCTGGGGAAAATGCCCATTCAGAAGAATGAATTTGCACTTACAACAGTGGCATTCTTAATGACTGCAGATTCGGTTAATGAACACAGTGGTTTATTTAACAACTGCTTCAAACAATGCTGTAAAATTGGGCCAGTCACATGAGGATAACTGCAAATCTTAAGCAGGCTTCCCCAAATGCTGTACCAGATGTTTGTACAATTTCTGTTATATTTTACCATTGACAGGGCATTTTCAAAATCTGCCAATTAACCAATAGTGAAAATTACAGTACAAATGTTATCATTATTGAACAGCTTAATTTGAACAGTTTAATTTTTTCCATAATTTATTCCAATATGATAGATTGAATTTAATGAGATTTTTCAAAAATAGGGAAAGAAGTGGAGAATTTTTCTTATATTAACTCACCAAATTTGATTATTTTTCAAAAAGTAAAATCGAACAGTTTTATATTAATACTCATATTTCTCAGAGTTTTGCAGAACAATTCTTACCAAATGGCTAACAAATATGTGTTTTAGGTAAAATTGTTCACAGGAATGAATTGTTTATATATATATTCGAGGTCGCCAAAACGTTGCGAAGATACTCTCAGACTTACACGGGAAAAGACCCGAACACATCTAGTTCTGCATACCTATACCTGTGAAAATCTACGAAAACAACAAATATATATATCAAATATGTCTAGAGGTTAAGACATCTGCCTACGATGCAGGAGACCCAGGTTCAAATCCCATAAGGGTATGCCCGGCTGACGAG
>JANHFJ010005764.1:162155-173791 GCA_032468195.1 Cerberus rynchops
GTATGAACCTGTGAGATTTAAAGAGACTCTGGATTCTAAAGCAAGGTGTGTGTATGTGTGTGTGTGTGTGTGTGTGTGTGTGTGTGTGTTTCTGAAGCTATGGCACAAGTTTCTATAGGAATCGTGTTTAGTTCACATTTTTTCCATTTTATTAAGTTGTCTTTGATTTAGTTGATGATAACTTTAGCTCTTATGTGGTCTAGTTTTTAAAAGATCGCTTTAGCTAGAATTGTGCAAAATGTTCCATCCTAGAACATTGCAACTCTGAAACAGATGTTCCAGAACTGCCAATTGTTCTGGAAATGGCCCATTCTGAGGTTAGACCACATCCAGAATGAATCATAATGACTCTTAAAGAACAGAATGTTCTAGGATAAAATGTTTCATGCATTTCTCATTTTAATCCTGTTACATGATTTTATATTTTTCTATCAATTGCTTATATGGCTTAGAGATGGAAAGGTGTGTGTGTGTGTGTGTGTGTGTGTGTGTGTGTGTGTGTGTGTAAGAAAGAGAGAGAGAGAGAATATTTATTAATCTCTCTCACACACAAAACAGATTCTAAATAGTTTGATAAAAGACTGATTTTATTATGAATTCTTTTAAATAAGAATGCATTATAAATGATTAGGAATAAACCCACATTATAAATGATTAGGAATAAGCCCTCATTATTTTAGTATCCTCAGATCGCTAAGCATCCATTATTACTGAAAAGATAGCATTACAGTGCAGATTGTGCTTACAACAAATATGTATTTTTAGAAACAAAAAAATATCCTGAGTTAGTAAACAAACTATCTATTATGAGCTGTGAATATTTAAAAATTGTAAAATAACATATAGATAAACCAGAGGGTACATTACGGTTACCAGGATGATTTTCTTTAAAGTTAAAATACCATACAAGCAAAGCAGATTAAATCTAAACCTTGTAATTCTTGAAATATAAAGCCAACATCCTATTATTTTTAATGTTTTAATTGATGCATTTTTCTCATGTTCTTTTAGACTTACGTGCAAAGCTTCCCTTATAAAGTGCTATTTCACATCCCTTTACAGTTATGTTTACATTGAGGTTTTGGTTGTTTTTTTTTTAAATGCATTCCCCCCCCCCCTTTTTTTTTAGCTCTAGCTCTAAAATATTTTGATTTTAAAAGAGAAACTAATTACTATAGGAATTAGCATACTGGAATGAGAAAACAAAATCCTTAGCTTATCCTGAGCAGAGGGTTATACAATCACTGCATTTTTATTCCTTCATTTCATTTATGAGCAAGTTTACTAGACGTCTTGGATTGGTTTGAAACCACCTAATGACGTCAATGGGCCAGAGAAATTAGAGCTAAGCTAGACAGCTGCAGTGCATTGAATCTACAGAGGCTTTATTCTTTTCTCTCATGGTGACACCCAAGACAGATATTATCCACCAGACACTCCTGGAACAGCACCAAAATGACAGTGTTTCCACATTCAGTATCTGCAAATGGCTGCAATTAGAACAGGTTAGAGAATCTCCGAAATTCTGTTGCACATTGTGATTATTAATAACAAAAGAAATAGTTGCTTTAATAAAGCTGCACGGACATTCACTGCAAAAGCTTATTACTGATCTCTGACGTTTGTTTTTATTTCAAGAGGGCAAGCATTGTTTTATAGAGAAAACAAAAGTGATGGTTTTCATTTACTTCTCTTTCCATAACATATACCGTTGTTCTTTTGTGGCTTTAACTTAAAAGCCCAATAAAGAAGCAGCATGGTTCAAGAAAACATACCTTTAAAAAAAAAGATGTTGGATACAAATTCTCTCTCTCTCTCTCTCTCTCTCACATACACACACACACACACACACACATATATATTATGGACAAATTATACACCATATATACAATAATTGTTATATTGTAATTCCTACAATATAGGAAATTGTAGGAATTTCCTATATTCCTACAAAGCATGCCAGCCTCTCCTGACTACTAAAAATAGCACTAACTCTATATGTGGAAAGCAAATTGATCCCATTCTTAGTTATTAGTTATTTTTTTTCGGCTTATTGCAGCTTATATTGATTTTACAATATTCTCCAATCACATATGTTTTTTTCTCGTGGAATCCTGCCTTGCATTATGTACTAAACTTGACTTTAGGGAAATCATTAGAAAATATAGCATAAGATAGTATAAAATATAGGAGTGAGGATTTGTATCTCTTATTAAATTACATGCCTTCATGAGATGCAGGAGATTTGCTCCTTCTTCAGATGGACTATTAAGAAAAGCTATCCCAAAAGAACAGTCTTCCGAGAACGGTTCCTTCCACATGGAAGAGTGTTCATCACCATGGTATCGAATGGATGCAGCTGCTGATTTTAAGGCCATACAAGGTGAAGGAAAATTCAGGCTATGGACAGGGAATTTAGCAAGCAGCCTACACACAATTCCTGTAACCTCCCCCTTTCCCCCCAACCTTTTCCAACTCATGACCAAAGATTATTCCAGGAAAAGGTTTTAATAGGCAGTCACAGCCCCTGATTCACAATGTTACAGTGGCACCAGATGACTTTATCATTCAGTTGCAATACTAGCTTGTTTATTGTCTTCTTATAGGAAGGAAAATATGAACAAACAAATCAGGAAATAACAATAAAACACCTTTGCATCTCTGGTTAGAAAAATGCATGATTGAAACGGGATTTCTCTGTAAGAAATTGGATGGTGCTTCAGAGAGTCTACTCCCTGGGGCCGCGTGTATTTTTAGTTTCCAAGTCAACCAAAGAAGAAGAAGAAGAAAAGGGAAAGGGAAAAGAAAAGAAAAGGAAATTATGCCTCTATATTAGATTAGTGGCAGCCAGTTTGGAGTAGTAAATAAGATGCCAGGCTAGAAACCATGAGATTGTGAATCTTTGAGCCTTAGGAAGAGGCAATGGCAACCCATTTCTGAAAAAGTTGCCACAAAAACTGCATTGATTTGTCCAGACAATTGCCAGGAGTCGATGGGGAAGGAGGACAGAACACCTATTGATATTGGGTTACAACTTATGGAATGAAAATTGTACTGACATTAAAAAGTTGTAGTCTATTGAATTATAAAAAGTTAAAATGTGAATATAAGTACACACGAGGCATTCTGAAGTGAAGGGAACTGCACCTTGATTAGTAGGCATATTATTAACCCTACCAAATAAACTCACTTGCAATCCTTAAGAAATTCTGAAAAAAACCCTCTTTTTTATATGTTAAAGAAGCTTGTCAATGCATATACTGAGATAGATAGACAGACAGACACAATAGATATGTGAAGTATGGATGTCCAATTCAAATTCCAATTGTAGCTTCCAGCAAATGGACTATGGATGACAGCTATAGGCATTTTCTATCTGTAAATCTTTCTAGACCTATGAATCTAAAGGAAGGTACAATTTAAAAAAAAAGTTTATTTAACTCCCCCACATTACTTTTTATCTTCCCCTTTTTTCTAAACAGAAGGGTTTAAAAGTACAATTCAAATTAAGGGTACAATTCAACATATACAGTATGTTACAGTATATACTGTACAGTATATAGTATTTGACAATATATAAATGAAATTCGGTAACTGTCTCTTTTGTTTAATTTCCTGGAGTTATGTTGTGATTGTTTTCTAGAAGACTAGACTAAAACAGAGCTGGAAGGGACCGTGGAGATTTTCTAGTCCAGCCCCCTGCTCAAGCAGGAGAACCTATACCATGTCAGACAAGTGACTGTCTAGTTTCTTCTTAAAAACCTCTAGTGATGGAACACCCACGATTTCTGAAAGCAAGCAGTTCCACTGGTTAATTGTCCTCACTGTTAGGAAGTTTTTCCTTAATTCCAGGTTGCTTCTCTTTTTGATTAATTTCCAATCATTCTTTCTTGTAAAAGAACTTTCTCTAAAAGGAGAACTAGAACTGATGTCCACTTTTTGTATTTGGCTAGTCAATGTTAGTCAATTGCCAGTAAGACTTGTTCTAGTTCCCTGAATCTAATGCTGGCTTTCAAGTTAATTAGCAGAGATGGCCAAAACCCTTTTGCCTGGCTGTTCCAGCTAAGTTCTTTTTATGGGAAAATAATTGGTCATATTTCTTAATTATACCTCATTTGGATTATTGAATGTATGGCAGTCCTTGAAAAGCGTTCATGAAGTACAGTGCAAAATAGAAAATACAGACAATTTGTGAACAATTCCAAATTTGGGAACTGGTGAATTTGGTTCAGTGGTTTCTCTTAGTTTTCTTGCACTAGTCTGCTCTAAAAAATCCAAATCTATAAAACAGGAACTCAGAAGGTCAGAAGGGAACTTGGAGTCCAACCTCCTGTCCAATGCAGTCATATGGCTGAATTCTCCCAAAGATCTGAATCATAATGCCACAGGTTCACATATCATCTTAAAAGAATCAATATCAATTGCTTTCAAGGATCTGAGACTAACAAAATTCATGTTTGGGAAAACTTGGGGAAATCTCAGCTGAAACAATTCATGTAGCACTCAGATATCTCTGTAGTCTTATATATGCATGCATACGATACATAATCATTTGGATTTTCTCCTCAAGCAATTATGGTATTTAATTTAAACCCATGTGTTGTTGTTTTTACTGCATATGGCTTATGCTCTCTTGAGTTTGCAGTTAAAAGCTTTCCCCGTTCAGAATGAGTAATATGAGCCCCTGATAGGTATAGGGAAAAACATCTGAAGGTCACTGTTGCTATTTATTTATTTGCTTCAATACAATACAATGATATGATGTATTCCCAGTTTTGCCAGTCAAATAAATTGCTGTGGGGTTCAGCATCATTAAAGCACAAACACAGCCAAACTGAGTCCTATTGTTTACTCATTAAACTGTGCACTCAATAAATAAATCAATTGTTGTTTTTTTTGAATGAACACCACGATGCAGAGATTCACAACTATTTTTATGAGTCATACGTATTTGCCAATTTTTGGTAAACAGCTTCCATATTGGTTACATAAAAACACCAGTTGAATCCTACCACTGTTCCACGTGCTAACCAAGCAGAAGCCATTAATCCAGGAGAAGACCTAAATTATGAACTTGCTCCTTCAAAAGCCTCATCAAATGCCAGCTATCTTAGGTTACTTGACAAGATATAATTTCTTCAGCATTCGATACCAGTTTATTTTGTCTCATCTTATTGGTATCACCCACTTCATCTGTCCAGTCAGTGTGAACATACAAAAGTGAGTTTCCTCAAATACTGATGATACCTCATCTGAAATGGACAATTGATCTCCTCAGCATTCACACAGATTGTATATCACTGTATCATTCAAAGTAAGAGATATGACCCCTCTCTTAAAGGAAATATTTACCACATCCCAAATCCAACTGTACATATTGTGTTTTAGCTGCTCAAAGGAGCCAGATAGGAAAGGAACCTAACCCACAGTTGGCAAAATTCTAAGACAAGTACACATTTTGAAACACTGTGCCATCAATAGAATGCCAGATAACTTCATTCCGGTTGACTCCAGTTATCCCACTTATACCTGACTAAGCAAATGCAAATGATTTCATGAAGAAAATGCCTTGCAAATGTACCTCAGCTACTTAAAGTAAGATCATTCTTTCTGTGTTTCCCGATAAGCTATGAGTCACCTTAAACAGTAAAAACAGCATTTTAGCATTATTAAATAGTTTAGTTGATATGCTTATGAAAATTATTTTGCACACATTTCAAGAAATTATACCATTTCCCCCTTCTTTCTAATATTATGGCAAGACAATAATGGCAAAGTATCCGTATTTGCTACTTATTGTCTACAAAATAGTAAAATTGTTACTGATGGCAGAAGATGGTTACCTTTCTATTGAAAAAATTATAGAAGTTTTAAAAAAGCATTGAAGCTTTCTCAAAATAAATTTTCTAGTTGCTTTTCATAATTAATTTGACTTGATGATGTGTCATCTGCATTATAGGCAAACCTAAAGGACCAGGTTAGGGACCTTACCTGGTCCTTCAGGTCTGCCTATAATGCAGCCTTCCTCACTCAATAAGTCCATTCACCTTGCAGCAGGTCGTTTCTTCCCATCTTTCCCAGCATAAAGACTTCTCAAGAGACTTAGATCTTCACATACATATCCAAAGTATGCTAGTTTGATCTTGGTCATTTTGTGCACCAAATAAGAACTCTGGATTGATTTATTCAATGAACTTTTCACAACTAAAAGAAATAATTCATGCAGTCTTTGTCTTCATTTAAATATGCATTCTTTGCCTTCATTTAAAATAAATTCTAATTTTATGAAAATATTTTCAGTTCCTGCTTTCTCTGTCCTAAATAGAAAGTAAAAAGGGGGAGAATAACTAATAACATTTTTAGTGATGTCTTAAAAGAATCAATAATTTGCTGCCTCTAAAACATGGAGATAAAACTGATTTTTTTTTTAAAAAAACACCTTAGTTCCAGTATTAATAATTGAGTTTCATTTATGAAATGTAGGAGAGACAATCTCTTAGTGTAATACAGACATCTATATGTCCTGAGTTTCAACAGATCCTGGAGAAAGGATCTAATCCTGTTTTGTAGGTATTTGCAAATATACCAGTTATGAGTGAAATTGGAGGAATAGAAGTATTAGCCCAAATAATGGATTTGTTTAAGGAAATTTTAAAAATGATTACAAATCTAACTCTGAACAAAATTCACTTTATGTATAATTTAAACCCAGAGTTCAAGATTGGTTTCTGAATAACAGAATAACAGAGTTGAAAGGATTTGGAGGAATTCTAATCCTGTTCAAGCAACAGAACCTATACCATTTCAGACAAATGATTGTCCAATCTTTTCTCAGAAACCTCCAGCACACACAACTTCAGAAGACAAGCCATTCCACTGATAAATTGTTTTTAACGATCAGGAAATTTCTCCTTCTTCTAAGCTGGTTCTCTCCATTAATTTCCACACATTGCTTCTTGTTCTGCCTTCAGGAAGAAGAGAATAGGCTGACTACCCCCTTCTTTGTGACATTAATCAATTAATTCTGTATTCATCTAGATTTATTTAAATGCCTATTCTTTTTTTGATGCACAGGACAAATTGCCTTTCTTTGTTTCTCTGTCTCTCTCTATGCATGTATTAAAGAAGAAAACAAGATTACAAAACCTAAATTATTTTAATGAATTTTAGGTTTTAATCTACTATCTGTAACAAAGCTTTATGCAATTTATTTTCTCCTTAAAAGTCATAATAATTGTTATTAGAATTATAGACAGTTCAGGCAGAATACAATGATGCTAAAACTTAATCACATTTCATAATCTCAGAGTCTGGTATCTGGAGATAATTCATTTAGGGTTCTTAATTATTATGATACTAAGCATAAAATTAAAAATGTCCCAAATGTATAGGGAACAAGTTATGCTTTACCTGATGTTGACGATAATCAATATTAAGTTATAGAGATAATGATCACCCATGTTTGTTTACAATCATTTAGGAACTGTACAATATGAATATACAGAAACAATACTCTTATCCACTGGGGATCGTAGCATTAGTCATAACGAGAAAGAAAATGCTAGATGATATCATTAACATTTCCTTTGAGAAGCATCTAGACTTACTTGTACCATCCAGTTTGTCTGCTGCCCTTAGATGTGGTGAAGAATCTGTCCTATTGCCAGTGCTGAAACATTGCCTGTTGATAAAAGTATTCCTTGACTTACAACCATTCATTTAGTGACCACAGGAAGTTATAACAGCACTGAAAAAAGTGCCTTATGACCATTTTTCACACTTACAACTGTTGCAGCATCCCCATCTTCATATGATCAAAACTCAGACGCTTGGCAACTGATTCATACTTATGACAGCTGCTGTGTCCTGAAGCCATGTGATCATCTTTTGCAACCTTCTGACCACCAATGGGGAAGCCAGACTCATTTAACGATCTTGTTTCTAACTTATCAGCTGCAGTGATTTGCTTAACAATTGTGACAAGAAAGGTTGTAAAGTGAGGGGAAACTTACTTAACAACTGTGTCACTTAGCAACAGAACATTTCAGCTCAATTGTGGTCATAAGTCAAGGAATACCTGTATTTATTGAATTTTTTAAAAATGATACCTTCATTCAAGGGTTTCCAACCTCCAGGCCGCACCCCACTACTGGGCCTTGAGCTTTTGGGAACCAGGCCGTGGAAGTGTGGGCAAGCACCCTCATGCACCTTTCCACCTGCTCAAGCATGTGCACCGCATTTGCATGAGTTGTGCATGCCCATCATTCATGCCAATGGAGCTGTGCGCACATGCGCTTGCCTGCTGCACCCACAGAGCCATCTCCTCTCCCTCCTTGCCAGTCCACAAAGCCGAAAAGGTTGGACAATTCTGCCTTAATTAATTTAATTCTCATCTTATCAGTCAATACACACTATTATACCATGCTTTGCTGAAAATTTAATACCGGTTTCACACAATAGATATTAAAAATCATATTAAACTGTGTTTGCAATGCACTGAGAAAGGATGAGCAATTTGAGGAGACAGGATACAAACATTATTTGTCTTTGTTTCTTGGATGGAGCTACCATTTCTATCTGCATCTATAAAAATGGTATCACACATTCTATTTGCTGAGGCTCCTGCTTCATTTCTTCTCAATGGAGACAGAAATAGCCTAAAAATAACCTTGGTAATATCACCCATGAAAATCAATAGGAAAGTCCACTTTGTCCAAAGATATCCATATTATCATATAGCTGCTAAACCACTGTAAGCTTCATGGATGGACATATTCCGGTCAAATCTTGGTGTTCCAAGGGGAATTTAAGATTAATGAGTATTTGTAAATGAAGAGATGCTGGGATTTACTTGTTGTGCTGTTACAGTTATTTCTCCAGGTTTCATTCTAACACATGTCCAGGAAGAAGGAAGTTTATATGTAAATTTGTTATGTTACAACTTATATACCACTCCAATCAGAAAATGAATTTGAGAACATTATTTATTACATATAATGACAGTAAAATGCAACTTAGAACCCAAAATATTAAAAGCCATAAAAACAGCAAAAGAATTCATAACCATCAACACAACTGGACTTATCATAATTCTCCACAAATGCCAACACTAATTCTCCAGGACAATTTAGCTTCTTATATCATCTCCAAAGCAAAGTCTTAACTGCTTTCTGAAACAACAGCAGGAATAATCCTTCCTCTATCTCTGGGGGTATGTATTTTATTTTGTCAAATGAATATGGCTGCTCATCTCACATGAAGATATGAAAATATGCTGTACAAACATACAGGATATGCTGTTCCAAAGTAGAGGGGAGGCAACCATGGAATTGCTTGCCAAAATTGCCCATTCTTCCACAGATATTTCACAGAGGGCTCAAAAAGATACCATGATTGATTCTATTGATGACACCTGTGAGATGTAGCAAGACCAGAGAGTTGCATACATCCACCCCAATCCCATCAGAGGTCATTCACAAAAGTGATCACAGTAACCTCACTGCCTAAAAGCTGGTTGAAAAACTCTAGATAATCTGCTATGACCAGAGGTCTCTATAACCAAGGCATCATCACTTCCCAGAAAAAAAGGTTGGAAACAGCTAAAATAGCTAAATTGACCTACTGCCATTATCCACTTTTCTGGTATCTCCTTACCAGCTTTCACAAAATAAGTGAGGTAGTTATCTAACCCCAGGTGGCATTTCTGCTATCACAGAAGACCCTGCCCTCATAATCACAGGCTCAAACTATTTCCAGATAACCTAAAAAGATGAAGCCAATTACTTAATATTGTTTACATACTTCTACCACAACATGGCACAGATGAAAATGGTAGTAGCCATTTTTTTGTATCTGTGTAAAGGGTTGTGTTCTGTTGTAACACTGGTTTTATTTTATCATACATGATGGACAGTCAAGCCAGTTTTGCTACAAGCAGCAAAACTATATTTTATCATTTGAGCTTTTGAATTTCCCAAAGCTGGATGTCAAAGAACTTCACATTGGGCGTTGCATTTCATTTCGTTTTAAGAAGGTGAGGGGAAAATGGTCTCTGTACCTGTGTTACTTTCTCCTGGACTGGTTTCAGTTAGAGTTGGCAACTTAAGGTTAATATGGAATAGAAAGGAGACACTGCATTAGTCTCTCTGTCTCTCTCTTTCTCTCTCTGATTATTTTTAATTACTAGCAATTCGGCAGCTGGTGGTTTCTGGTATGATATCTAGTATATCTGTATATATTATTCAAAGGAGGGAGTAATCATACAAATTTATTTATCAATGCAGGTGTTCCTGGCACCAAAAAGTTTGATAATTCCTGGTATAAATATAAAAAAAATATGTAAATGTTGAAAAATATAATATAGATTGGATGGATATATGTTCTTGAAATCAGTAAGAATGGGTAAAATGAGGAGTTAAATGTTTGTGATCTAACATAGGAATAATAACTTTGAAAACTGAAGAAACATAGAGTTACTGCAATAAAACATGCTATTTGTCCATTAAAAACTAAAATACAATTCTGTACTAACTGCTAATTCCCGCTGACAAAATATTGTGTATGCCTCTCTGTGCGTGTGGTTCTGTTTTAGTGCCATCTCGTATTTTATCTTCTGTAAGACAAGTTCTTCTCTAACTACTTTACTGTGGCAGACAACCTCCATTTTTCAATACTTCCAATTTTTCTTATTGTAAAGAGCAAAATATTAGTCACAACTGCTCAGATTTCTTCAAGAGTTATGTTTATTTCCTGCACAGAATAGCTTTAATGGAGGTTTCCTGTTTGCACTCATATATCATCACAATGATAATGAAATATAAAACTAGAACTATAAGCAGGACATTTATCCAGAATCCAGCAACAGCTTCAAAGTTAAGCCATGATGCAATTCAAATACGGATAAAGTAATATCCACTGTATATACTGAAGCCTCATATTACTTACATTCATCTTTCCTACCTTTGTATTATTCATGTAGCTGTAACACCTCCTGTTTTGATTCAATATGCTGAGCTTGTTAGCTACAAACTTACCAGAGTCCCAAATTTATTTAATGAATATTGCTGCTAAAGCTGCAGAGGGGTTAAATTATATTTTCCTTATTAACAGCTGTTGCCAGAGAATTTTTAAAAAAAAGATGATTTCAGCAATAGCACTTTGTCCCAAAGGTGCGTTTTCAGGACACAAGTGGACTTTCTTGTTTTCCAGTTTCTTTCCAGTTGCCTCTTGAAAAAACACTTTTGGGACACCTATGACCTGGATGACTGAGAATGTCTACAGACTTTTAGCTATACAGTTTGGGATAAAGACCCTTTCAATGGTGTGGAGGTAAGAATGGATTTATTTCCAAAAGAAAAATTGCAGACTACAGGAGCATTACTCAGGTGACTTGGAGGACACAACCTCCAAATGCTTCAATGACCCTCTAAAACACAGATGTCAAATGGCATCATGTTGCTATCACATAATGTTTCACAACGTTTTTAGTTTAGTTTTTTAGTTTAGTTTAGTTTTATTCAATTTATAGACCGCCCCCTCTCCCTAGGGACTCGGGGCAGCGTACAGCCGATAAAAACACACATACCAACAACAATTTAAAACCTAATTAAAATAATTAAATAATGGCTGTCTAATTA
>JANHFJ010005764.1:206272-220317 GCA_032468195.1 Cerberus rynchops
CTGGCTCAGGAATTCTGGGAGTTGAAGTCCATGAGTCATGAAAGAGCCAAGGTTCCCTACCCCTGTACTAGAAGATGATATGCTTCAGACGATGGAAAGAGAGACTTATATTTTTCAATGATAGAAAGCAGAATTCACGCTTCCTTCAATAATGGCGAGTCATCCGGGTACTGAGGCAGAAGAGTATCTTTAAACCATGACTCTACCAACCTCACAAACTTGTTATTCTAGCATTTAGCAATTGGCTGCTAAATTATTTAAAGAGCCATTCTATAGGCACCATTCCAGGCCAATTCCATCAGCTTCCTCTTCCTTCCATGTACATTTCATTCCAGCTAGTTATTCAATCATCGGCAAGCATAACTATTAAACTACAATGGTCAACAGGAATGAAAACAATTCAGGGAGAAGAAAAACATGACGGATCAGACTTGTGGTACAGCTGCTGGAACGGCTCCATCCTCTCCAGCTAACTTTGAGAGATCCGTAGCTAAATTAGCTTTTTTTTCTTTTCTTCCCATCACTTTTGTCTGATGTATGTAATTTAATGGGGATGATGCCTTTTTAAAATTAATAATATGTAAGTCACTTTAGATGCCTTTCTGGCTGAAGACAAGTATAAATTGCTGTGAATAAGTAATTACTTTATCGGAGAGGAAAGGGAAGGTTAGTGTGCAAGGAAGGAGCTGCTACAGGAAGATTTATTTCTTGTCAGATAAATGCTAGCAGAAATTAGGAATGCATAATTTGAAATAAGATTTGTTTATCACCGTGAAAGAGGATTCATAGACAGAACAAGACACATCCAGTTTTTATAAGCAAAAGCAACACTTTGAATTTAACTACATCATTCTCTCATGAAGAGTAGACAGATGACATTCACTAGTCCCCAGGACCTGTTTAACATGCATAAAATGGGCAGCAAATGCCCCTTCCCAGCAACCCACCAATCAAGTATTTCATATCTGCAGCTCTTCTACTTTAATGCCTAAAATGGATGGATTGGGAAGAAATCTACAAGAGCTTTACCTGCTCCCTGGCTTTAAAGTATTGCCCCAATTCTCTGTGATGCGATTATATCACAAGTCCATATTTTTATAAACAAATCAACAGGTGTTTTTCTCTTGCCTCTATCAAGAAATATTTCATGGCGACCCACAGTGGAACCCACTGTAATATGTGGGGATATTACTATAGCCCTCTTTTTGAAAAAAGGCAAAGACTAGACAAACTGTTTTTTTTTTCTTTTGCGTCAAGGATTCATAGATTCTAATCTTTCTTTTTGCTGCCATCTAGTAATCATCTTGATTTTTGCAGTCCATTAATGCAACTATTAGTGTAACTATTGATCTTCCAGGTTTTTCCTTCCCTTGAGTTAGATATCATTGAGACAGCTGATCTGCAATTTCTTGCCTATTCTCCTGCACAGCTATCTTCCCATCCGATCCACAATTACACAATCTACACATGAAGTATGGATGTTGCAGTTATTGCTAATTAATCATGGAGCTATCCCAATTATGGAATTCCATCATTGTGGAGTGGTGACAATCCACTCAAGTTAAGCAATCTTAAATCAGACAGACAATTTTGAATTGTAGTTATTCAATGCAGCAAATTAAAATGTAGTCCAAAACATTTTTAAAACCCATAGAAATGAAAGGACTAGACAGCAAGCACTAAAAGACAAACCTTCTAAAATTAACAGTCTTCCTGTTTGCCATGATATTTCTTTTGTATATTAATTAATATATTTTTAAACAACTACTATTTTGTTAGCATTTCTTTTTATCTTAGCTGGCATAACCGACATTCAAGGACCTAAATCGTAAACAGAAAACACTGCAATAAATAGCAACCCTTTTTTAAATTCTTTTCCTTCTCCATAAGCTCATCAACACACTTTTTCTTTAAAAAATCTAGCTGAACTACAAAAAGAACTAAACAAAGTAGAAAAATATTCCTGCCTTCATTCTCTCACATACCAAATTCATGCCACACTTTTTAAAGGCTTGAGAATTTGAAGATGATTCTACTTCTAAAAATGAAAATGGGGCACTTTTCAAAGGCAATAAAAGCAAATGCCTGAAAGCATTGCTGAATGGTATAGAGGCAATTGCAAAAATTTGCCCTTATTCACAGTGCCATCAAAGAACTTCACAACATCATAACTTGAAATTGTCTCCATATCTATTCGGTAATATGGAGTGCTTACTGGGGCTTTTAATAAAGAATTGTCAATATTGTCTTACATTATAATTTGTATCTTGCTTTGGAAAGAAGTGACAGTTAATCAAATTTCACACCGACTAAAGTTTAAAATGTGGGTAATGCTAAAATTAGGATGGCCTGAAAATTATTTTCCAGTTTTATAATCAGCCATTAAATTAGCACCCTATAAATATGCTTCTTTCTTCACCACCAGCATTAAGAAATACTATATAAATTAGGCTAAGCTATTTCTATTCACATATTCATAAAAAGAAAAATATATATATTTATATATGTAGTATGTATGTATATATAAATGTTTTGATAACAGGATTTGACACTGGAGAAAGGTGAGTCCGATGAGAACTGTAGAATCACAGACAATGCATGTTACCAGACACCAAAGCTTTAAGCACCTCAGAGTCACGCTGAGTGTCCTTTCAAGCTGTATCTGAAGAGGAGTCATAAGATGCAGACACTATGAAGTTGCCAGTGCTAGAATGGCTTGCTACAGACTGAGCAGCTTGTTGGCTTAGGTTGTTGCAGATTAGCACCAGCTGGTTACTCTGGGCTTCAGAGAGGGTGCTGCAGCTCTGGTACACGCTGAAGTTGGTCTTCCTCCCAGGAATATTTCCTTTCTCACACATAGTCTTGACCATCTTGGCTAGTTTGTTCTTACCTAGAGCCTGACAATTGTACCAGTGTAATGCAGCAAGATTAACAACCGGCTTAATGGATAAGTAGAAAGGGGCATCCTCGTACCGCATTGCGGGGGGACGCCTTTGCGCATACTCCTTGTAATCTTGCACGGGGCAAGTCTGTGGAGCATGCTGAGTTGCATACACTCTGGAATCTGTGCCTGTCCTCTTAATCTTGGCATTCCCATCACTGCCATCTTGGCCCATCCATTCCAAGTATTCTAAGCCGATCTCTGTCACCCGAAGTCTAATGTCCCCCCATTTGAGAGTCGACCCATGGAAGCCAGTACAATGGCCAAAGGCCTTTGTGTTGTTGAGCCAGACAAGATTTAGTAACCCCTCAGGATTATATCGGCTTAGCAGGCCTCTTTTGCGGAGAATCAGTTCATCGGCAAAAGTAAGCTTCATTGATTTGTGGGGCTTGTTGCCCTTGCCTTTGCATCTCAGTTCTATCTGCTTCTGCTTCAGTGCTTCTTGGGACCTCTTGAATTCCTTGTCTCGGGTGATGCTGTATCCATATCGATGCTCTTTGAGATACCGCTCCAGCCCACACTGGTAGTTGGCCAAGCTGTTTGGCTCATATTCCGAACCATCCTTCTGCCGAGCATCGACAAAAAATGATGCTAGATAAGCATCTAGTTCTTTGCAAGGAATAATGTAGATCTCCCTGGTTTCTGAAGGATACTTAGAGATGAGAAACTCTCTGAAGTTTCGGAGAGCTGTCTGGGTACTGCGAATAGTTTTCTCATTTTGCTCTCTACTAAGTTCAGCAGCTCTCTCATCTTGGTCTGGGAGAAGCAAAAGAAGTGATATGTGAGAACAAGCTCATGGGATGCACTTTTTCTCAAATTATGTTTTTAATTAAAACAAAATGAAAAGCAATTAATGTTCACAAAGATCACAAAGGTATTATTCATTACATACCTGCCAAACACGGATAGCCAACTTCTGTTTCACAAATGATGTTACTAAGGATATGAAAAAAAACTTAATATATATATTCTTCAACTCACTGGCACACATTAATTTACAGAGATTTGTAGGGAGAAAAACCTGAGATTTCGATTGATCTACATTTTGGAAGAATCTAGAAAACAGAAAATATTTTACACCAATTCCACTGTTGAGTGGAAAGGTCCAATTAAGAAAACAATACTGAACAATTTCATTTGTGAAATCAGAGGTTGCACTGGTTCCATGCTTATATATTTCTATAATTATTATATACAGTATATCACAGACGTGAGTACATCCCCTCACATTTTGTTAAATATTTAAGTATATCTTTTCATGTGACAATACTGAAGAAATGACACTTGGCTACAATGGACATTATCACTTGGGGTGTACTCACTTTTCTTGCCAGCAGTTTAGACATTAATGGCTGTGTGTTGCGTTATTTTGAGGGGACAGCACATTTTACACCGTTAGACAAGCTGTATACTCACTACTTTACATTGTAGCCAAGTGATGTCTTTCTTTTTAGAGTCCTAGAAAAACTGGTCTAAAGGCTGCCCACACCAATCAGATTTGTGTTCATTTTCTAATAAACACTGCAAAAGATCCCAGAGCATTTACTAGTTCAGAGTAATTTACCATATTCATCTCTACTATGGGAAAAGATGTTTTCATCTATTGATTTCAATATCCTTAAATGTGATACATGGACTCTGCAAATACTAAAGTACACTGTCATATATGGCTGCCATTAGCAAGTTAAGGGATCAGTTTTCAGGGAAACTATAGGCTTATCAGTTATTCATTCATATTGAATGAATATATTCTACCTTTCATTGGTTTTAGATAAAGTCATTAATCAATGTCAAAGTCAAAACAAATAAGCAGACCTATTTATCATAATTTTTAAAAATGCACTCCTCGGTTTTCCTGTATAGTTAAGCATCCCTTCATCAATCAACTGATTCATAAACTTTTTGTGCTATTGCCAGAAACATTAATTATAGGAATACAATTAAACAAAATTAAATAGTTCTAGGCCTACAAATACGGATAAAAATCAAGATGTACCAAGAGAGGAGGCAGACCGAACAGCTTGCCTCCTGGAGTTGTGGGTGTTGATCGAATAAGGACTCCAACCCTGGGCAGGGGTTGGACTAGAAGACCTCCACGGTCCCTTTCCAGCCCTACGATTCTATTCTTCTTCTTTATATTTGTTTTCCAATGAAAAAATCCCCTTCCTGAAAACTACCATGTGAAAAAAAAAAAATGCATACCTAGCCTTGAGAAGAAGGAAGGGAACAATGAAACATTAAATGAGAAGAAAAGGTGATTCAGAAAGTGGAATGTATAACAAACAAACTGAAAATAATCCTGACTTCATTTAGTTTGCTATAAGATGGGACAGAGATAAATTCTGACAGGCCTTTTAGATTTAAGTTCTTCTACTTTGCAACGAAAAGGGGGCATTCTTACAATCTCTGCTGCTTCAGTTTCTTCACCTTGATTCTCTTGAAGGACTGACAAGCTATTTGTTTATAGACAGAAACCTCAACGAATACTATTGCCAATTTCAGAATGTAGGACCAAAGGCAGCTTCTTTCCTCATCTGCCAGATAATTCGGTTCTTTTTAAAATTTAAAAGAGGAACAGTCATTATGTCCTCATACAAGCATCCTTTTTTCATCTCTTCCATGTAATCAGATGATCTATGCCCTATTTTAATCAATATTTTATAGGGAAATTCCAGGCACTGTAAGAACAATTTATCTAAACAATGCTAGGCCCGGGAGCGCTGGCTTTGAGGTATTATTGTGATATCTTTGTATTCACATCTCACACAGACAAGTATATTTGAATCTAAACTGGATCAATAATCTTAGGACTGTAAGTGCTTTTGCTGGGACTCAGATTTATTGAGTAGATTTATTGAGTTGTTCTTTGTTTATTTTTCAAAAGGGTGGTAATGTCAGATAACTGAACTATTATTTCTAGTATTTTTTCCTGAATAACAGTTTGGGGAACAGATTTCCCAAGATGGATAGGCCTGACTTTAAAAACCTGGACTATTAAGTTTTTCCCTTTTCAAAAGGATATATCTAGGCCTTATCCACTGTGGCATCAATCCCCAATGATTGTCATTAAAGAAATTATTCAAGGCTTAAAAGAGTGTTTGATATCAGCAATAAACTGGGTGAAGAAGAATAAAACTATATTTAATGCAGCTTTTTATATTTATATTTATTTATTTGTATCCCACCTTTATTATTTTTACAAATAATTCAAGGCAGTGAACATATGCAACACACTTTCCTCCTCCCTTTTTTCCACACAACAACAACCCTGTGAGGTGGGTTGGCTGAAAGAGAATGACTGGCATGAAATCACCCAGCTGGCTTTCATGTCTAAGGCAGGACTTGAATTCCACCATAGCCTGGTGCCTTAACCACTAACCCAAACTGGCTCTATTAACAATTAATTAATATTGATTAACAATTAATTAATGAACAATTAATACATTAGCAATTAATACAATTGGTTAATAAAACAGTTTCAAAGCTTGTTTTTAAACTATTGATGAATACGTATAAACTACTTTTAGTTCTAAGTTTGTTTTTCTTAAACTAATATCTCCCTCTCCTTTTTAATTTCTTTTCTTAGGGCTTCCATATCGGGGCTGTGAAAATCTTGATGAGCATTATATAGGAGCAAACTCTAGTTCATTGCTGCTGCTGCATAAATAATGAATTAATTTTTCATTTTTTTTCAATAATCAATTAATTCTTCCCCATTAAAAATTAATCAGCACATGCTATTTTGGCAATAACCACAGCACTGATAAATAACCATGGAAGCATTTCAAAAAGCTCATTATTTATTTTAATGTTGGTCTTTCACCTAAGCTAGTCACACTTGCTGGTTGTCAAAGTACTTATACTTTTTTTTCCTGTCATTTTTCTGCTTTGTTTTCACCAATGCTTCTACCAGTATCAAGGCAAAGAGTGAGAACATTATGAATTGCTTTTTTACATCGTGCCAAGTCATGGTTTTAATCTTGTCTTTTGGATAGCCACAGTCATTAAGATGACACAATGCTAAACCTGATTTATACATGACAATGACTTGTTTGTACATATGGTAGTAATATAGCACATTATGACATAGCATATGAAATCCAGGTAATAGCAAGCCAGGATTAAAAACAAGCCAGGACTCCTAAGCAAGTTTCACATTTTCACCTGTGATTTATACCAAATTAGATATTGTTTCTCAGAATTGGACCATACCCCAAACCGCTATTAAACTAAGCACATTAATGTTCCTGTATATGCAAATCCAGTTATTGCATTTGAAACTAGGCAGAGCCACTGCAGTGATTTCTTCTGGCAGTCTGGTTCTCTCACTTCACTGACAGCAGGAAGATGAGGGATACACATAAAGTTGTGGAATGCAAGGCAAGTAGGTCAAAAGGGGAAAAAAAATTCTTTTCTCTGCTCCATTGCAGTTAACTTCCTTCTCTTTGTGAAATGTTGACAGGGCTGCAATTTACGTGTCATCTGTTTTGACTAGACATCAGATGTAATGTTGATCACCGTGACAAGGAGTAAATGTTTTCTCAAATAAAGTCAGCCAGTGCAATGCATTATTATCCAGGGGTATGACTAAAATAGCTTTAGGAATTTGTCCTATTTTCACTCTTAAAAAGCTCTTAGGATCGTTATGAGTTCTGCTTTTACACACTGACTTTTCCTAAGCCACATCTGTGTACAAAATAGTATCCTCCATGAGAATGCATCTTCTCTGAATTTAAGTGGTGAATTTGAGACAGAGCTACTCTTAGCTTAGCACAGATACAGAGAAAATGACTGCATGTTACAAAGGAGTCATATTATATTCTGAATACAGGTAGTCTTTGATTTATGACCACAATGGAGCGCAAAATTTCTATTGCCAAGTGAGACAGTCATTAAATGAGTTTTGCCCCATTTTACGACACCCTTCTTGCCATACCTGCTAAGTGAATCGCTATAGTTGTTAAAGTTAGTAACACAAGTTGTAAAGTGAGTCTAGCTTCCCCATTGGCATTGCTTCTCAGATGGTGATCAGCTGAACCCTGGGACACTGCAACCATCATAAATACGAATCAGTTGCCAAATGTCCAAATTTTGATCATGAGACCATGGGGATGGTGCAACGGTCATAAGGGTGAAAAATGATCATGACCCACTTTTTTTCAGTACTGCAGTAACTTCGAACAGTTGCTAAACAAATGGTTGTAGATTGAAGAATTATGTGCACTGTATGTTGGAACAAGAACAACATTGTATTGGCATACATTGAAATATTGTATATCTTTCAAATGGTTATCAATGGGTTTCCCACTTTCTTTATATTACTGGAAATATATGTACATCATATTATATGTTATGAAAACTGCAGTCTAGACTCCTATATGTAGATTTTTACCTCTGCTATTTCCAAGAAAATCTCCATAGGGTTATGCTCTTTGGGTACAATCCTACACATATATATTTGGGATTAAAATTCGCTGAAAGGACTAACTTCCAAGTAAGCATCTATAGAAATATTTCTACAGCCAATACAATTAAAGTAAATTAGTACAGAAAATAACAGGCCTGCTTTAACAAGTATCTTTCCCTGTACTTCATTCAGGAATAATAGCTAACTAGTGATGCGCATTATGTTGCAATACTATATACATACATAATGATGTTAAGTCCTATTGAACTAAACCCCTAAACAATGTGCATAGTATTACATGTTTCTTTTGATAATATTATCATTCTTGCTGCATAAGAGATGGAGAACAATTTATAATTTATATAGCAGCATGATTATCACACACATGGAGTTGTTTATGATCATTTGCAAGTATGACTTAAACATATTGAAAAGCCTCATATGGGTTGATAATTTGTTTACTTAGTCTACCTACAGTGTATAGCCACCAATCACAGCACATGATTCTGGGCCTCTAACAAGAATTTTAAACAAGAACATTCACACAAATAAATGAAATAACAAAAATTATGAATTCAATGCTATGCCAAGGGTTGTCTTGGAACTTGAAAATGTACAAATTATCACATAAATCAAGTTGGATTTAGGCTTGGATGAGCAGACAGGACTTTAATACTTTACTGAAGGTCAACAGGACTGGGGCTATGTAAATCGCAGGTTGAATGTTCCTCATATGGTGGGCACCATGACAGCAATGGCTGACTTTTGGTTTCCCCTAGATAACAATGCTTCTTAAAAAGGACCTATTGGCTAGCCAATAAAAACACAAGTTAAAAATATGGAAATATAAGAAAAGGAAAACCAGCACCATAAACTGTACCTGGAAGCCCACCAAAAGCCAGTGCAACTAATGAAACAGTAATGTTATGTGGGCATAACATGGCATGCCCAAAATTATCTAATAGTATGTAATCATTTGCAGAATCAATGTTTTAATTTTAAGGAAAGATTTGCTCACACAAAGAAACAAAGTCTGCAAATTTGGCCAGTACAAACATAATTGCACCATATCATTTGAGTGAATATAATTTTGTGCTTCAGCACCTATGCCTCCAGAATGTCTGTACATCAGAGTATTTTATACACATCCAGCAATTATTTTGTAGCTTTTCACATCATCAGAATTTTGACTGACAATGTACCATTCCAAACAGGGTCCTGTTTAGACATCAGCGTGAAATGTGCTAAACAGTCATCGCATCTTTATAGAAGGGCTTGTCACAACATAAATCAAATGTGGTACAGCTTCTTATTCTTGTTTAGTAAAGATGAATGATGCATCTGCAGTGAGGGCATTATATCTTTTATGAATTAAAGATCTCTTGTAACTAGAAAACCACTGAATCTTCTTGCAAAAAAACCCAAGTTGTTTATCTGGAACTTCAGGTCTTCAGGTAATGCACCTGCATAGAGACTCATTTCAAAACCTTGAACAGTTAAGACAGATTTTTAGACAAGAAGAACATGCTTCTAAGATACTCCGGTTTTTTTCTTCCAGTTTCCTATTTCAAAATTCTTGCAGTTGTACAAAACTCAGGTAGACATTTTAAGAAAAGATGTGTGATTTTTAATGAATGCACAGATGACCATTGAGAAAAAGTTACAATTGTAGTTGGTCTCTGTACATCTTAAATGACCTATCTGCTGTGAATGGGCAAATACTCATCAGGAACAAAGGGCTAAATCATATAAATGAAACTCAAAAGGTGCTTTTTCAAAAGACAATTGGACTGTGTTTTCCTTGAAGACATTTCCCTTCTCATCCAAGAAGCTTCTTCAGTTCTGAAGTGAACTGAAGAAGCTGAAGAAGCTTCTTGGATGAGAAGCAAAATATCTTCAGGGAAAAATAAAGAAAGTCTGGTGGCTTTTTGAAAAAAGTACCTTTGGGACAATTATGACCTGGATGACTGAGAATCTCCATAGATAGATAAATGAAGCATTATCTTGGACTTCCAACACTGAGATGGTAATGCTAATTATCATGGATAATTGAGATTATATGACTATATAATCTAGGAGCTGAAAGTCCTAAAAAATTTGTGAGGGAGTTGGTTTTCTTTTTTCTTTTTCTTTTTAATCCAAATAATTTATTTTGAAAAGTTACAGAGATTGGAAAAACTGAGTCATATAATCCATATTGTAAACTCCATTGTAAACAAGCTCCATGAATGTCATGGGAATACAGCATTTTTCTCAAGCGGCATTGTAGCAGTCGATAAAAAACTAGGAAGAATTATGTCAGATAAAAATGCCCCAATTTTGAAGTTTTTGTCAGGATTCAACTAGAGTCAACTTCTTCTATACAGTCTACAACAAGGACAGACCTTCCCAGTGACTATACCAATTACAACTATTCGGCTGAATTTTGCCTTATAATAAATATCATTTTATCTCAGCGGATCCTTTCTTATACATATCTGCTGTTTCATAAAGCAATTAAATTTTATCTGACTCCTTTTGTTCCATTTTAATGGATTTTAATTGTTTTATATTATAATATTGTGAGTCCATGTGGTTAAACAGACCTAACATAAGCCCTAGAATGATTTTTTAAGATGCTTGTAATATAAGTCCCAGTTAAGATAATCAGCCAGATGAATGCATTTAGTACTGTATTTCCCCCAAATAAGACCTAACCAAAAAATAAACCCTAATATATCTTTTGTAGCAAAAATTAATATAAGACCCAGTCTTATTTTTGAGAAAATATGGTAGTTCTGATTTATTGTTAAGAACCCTGACATAAATGGAATGGAATATTCTTTATTAGCCAAGTGTGATTGGACACACAAGAAATTTGTCTCCGGTGGATAAGCTCTCAGTGTACATAAAAACAACAAAGTGATAAGTCATAGATCATAAATCATAAGTTACAATCATAAATCATAAGATACAAACAAGCGATAAACCATAAGATACCAATACGAGACGGTAGTAGGAAAGATGAGAAGATAAAAAGATAATAAAATTGAATATTTGAAAAAATAGAATAGAAATGAAAATAGAAATAGAACCCCAAATAAATAAATTTCTAAATAAATTAATAATTAGAAACAGGGTTAAGGCAAAACTACCACTGAAAAATTGATTATTTCAAATTCCTTCAACCATGTACAGGTAGTCCTTGACTTATGACCACAATTGAGCCCAAAATTTATGTCGCTAACTGAGAAATTTGTTTGGTAAGTTTTGCTCCATTTTATGACTTTTCTGGCCATATTTGTTAACCAAATCACTGCAGTTGATAAGTTAGGAACACAGTTGTTAAATGAATCTGACTTAGCTTCTCAGAAAGTTGCAAAAGGTGATGACATGACTCCAGGACTGTCATAAATGTAAGTCAATTGTCAAACATCTGAATAAAAATCACGTGACCATGGGGATGCTGGAACAGACATAAGTGTGAAAAATGGTCGTAAGTCACTTTTTTCAGTGCTCTCGTAACTTCAAATGGTCACTAAATGTCGAGGACTATCTGTACTGTTAGAGGGTTTTGTTGCAGTCATTTATGCAACAAAATAAGTTAATTTGGTTAGAAAGAGCTAGACTGAAGAAAGGAGCTTTTTAACCATTTTTCTCTTGCTTTTATTTTCACTGAAATACTTCTCTGATCTGCCTCATTTTCCACTTCCAAGAGCAAAAGTAGAAAAAGAGAAGTTTTATGGAAAAACAGCTTTGGGAAAGCCTTCTCACCACAAAGCAGCAGGTTTTGTCTGCAAAGCTTTGTTTTGTGAATGCAAACAAAGAAAAACAAGTAAAAATGGGGGAGAACAAAGGAAAGGGAAATTAACACAACCTTACTTTCCATTGATTTATGACAACACAATTTCTCCTTGCCCGTTAAACCCATATTAGATGACCTGGGCAATGATTGAATGACCCTATGTTAAATTCCAGGGGGATAATTAATCTCTCATTAACAAATCCTTTCCAGATTACAAGTAGTCTTGATTTATGATCAAATTTCTATGGCTAAGTGAGAAAGTTTTGCCCCATTGTACGACTTTTCTTGCCACAGTTGTTAAGTGAATCACTGCTGCTGTTAACTTAGTAACACAGTTGTTAAGTGAATCTGGTTTCCCCATTGACTTTGCTTGTCAGATGGTAATAAAAGAGCAACATGTGAGTCCAGGATGCTGTGACTGTCATAAATATTAACCAGTTGCCAAGCAGCTGAATCTTGATCATGTGACTATGGGGATGCTGCAAAGGTCATAAGTGTCCTTTGGTCGCTTATGATCACTAATGGTCGCTAGTCGCTAGTCACTTTTTTTTTCAGTGATGCTGTAACTTCAAATAGCCATTAAATGAACTGTTGTAAATCAAGGACTATCTGTACTGTAATGTTTACCCATCCTAGCTATTTTGAAAAACCTAAGTTAGGGGATTTTTTTTTAAATACAAGGAAAACTATATTACATAATTTAAATATAGCTTTGGCTCCTCGTAGGATGATGATTGGGCCAAACACAGAACATTTTGGAGACGAAGCCCTGCCAAGTATTCATCCTTGTAGGTCAGCCAAGACTGGTCTAGGAAAAGAAAATGGCTTCCAGCTCTTGACTCTGTCAGTGGGATTATGTCAGTATATGAGAGTTCATGACTTGTAAGAGATATGGTAACAAACTCAGCCAATGAATAGGCATAGCAACAGATCAGCCAATTGGAGCCGTTTGGAAACTGAAACAGTATTTGCTGGAGACAGCAAGGAGCCTGGGCGTGGCTTAGCTCTGCAGCACAAGGAACTGAAACTAGTCTGTGCTGAGCTCTGAACTGACACTGAAAGTGTTCTTTCCTATGCCTGTGTTTGCTTGTACTTTGCTACCATGTTGAAAAAAACCTGTGTTTTGGTATTACATACTTACTTCATGTTATATTATATATAAAGAGAAGTTTCTTATATATATTAGAATCCTGCTGAATCAGTTATTTGTGTATGCTTCTGAATGTGATTGTGGCTGCAAAGTCTGACAGATTAGAGTTTTTTAAAAGAGTATTCCTAGAGAAAGTATGCCAATAATTATTGGATTAGTAAGTGCTCAATTTATGACCACAATTAAGCCCAAAATTTTCATTGCTAAGCAAGGCCGTGATTGTAAGTTCTGCCCTATTATACAAGGTATTTTTGCCACAGTTCTTAAGCAAATAACTCGTTGTTAAGTGAATCATGTGGTCATTAAGCGAATCTGCTTCCTCCATTGACTTTGCTTATTGGAAGCCAGCTGGTAAGGTTATAAATAGTAATCACATGACCCCCGACAGTACAACTCTCATCAATAACTGCCGGTTGCCAAACACCTGGATTTTGATCTGAGGATGCTGCAAGGGCTGTAGTATGAAAAACGGTCATGTCACTTTTTTCAGCACCATTGTAAGTTTGAACAGTTACTGAATTAATAGTCGCAAGTCAAGGATCATCTGTGCATTTCATTCTTCCCCATGTCTTAATTTGATTTGGCTTATGTACCTGTAGTCCTCAAATTACAACTGTAATGGCGCATGCCCGTCAGAGTTACAACTTGTGATGGTCATAAAGCAGATCAGGCCCATGACCAATCTGATTTTTATTACCTTTTTTGTGGTGTTGTTAAATGAATGCCATAATCATTAAGTGAACCAAGGGTTTGTTATAGACCG
>JANHFJ010005764.1:220327-233838 GCA_032468195.1 Cerberus rynchops
TCGCTAGGAGTGTGGTTTTGCCAAAAAAGAAGAAGTAAATGTTGGTTTTCATCAAACTATCATAAAATAAGGGCAGCAAATGTGGCCATGTTGCCAAGTACCTAACATGGTCATATGCCTGGGCCTGGGGGCAACTGAATCCAAATCATAAATACCCCCAAGAGGTCCTTTGTAACTTTGGACAGTCACTAAGTGACTGATCGTAAATCAAGGGCTACCAGTCCTTGATTTTAATCACAACTCCGTATCTTTGGGGCAGGCCTGCAACATGAAATGTAGACAAGGCAAGGGGCTTGTGTTGTGACTGTGACGTTGTGACTCTGCTTACATCACTCTATCCCCCCCCCCTCTCCAGAAACCTTGGATTGGTTAATCAATATGATAAATAAATAAGGAAAACTTTCACACAGATTGAAAACCAGCACAACAGGAAAATAACAAAGATGATAAGTTATCTCTCTGCTGTCCATCAATCTTTTGCAAAAAACAAAAAAAAACCCACAACAAAATAAGAACACCCACATGTAAGATGTTGTTTTCTAAGAAGGTGTATGCCAAGACATGACTTATAGCCCTACTGATTTTGCTATGGAAATAAGAACTGGCCCAATGGAAAGGAAATGTATCTGCCCCTTTTCTTTGTTCTAGGCAATGCATGGGTGTATAAAATAATAAGACACACATGCAAAGGGGCACAGTTTATACCACACCATAGTTTTTATCATTCTGAACCTGTGCTGCCTTAATCTTGTCATCTTAAAAAGGTGTGGACTTCAACTCCCAGAATTCCTTTGGCTGGCCAATTCTGGGAATTGAAGTCAACACATCTTCCACCTGCCAAGGTTCAGAAATATTGTTCTGGGTTCACACTGTATTGCAATGTGCGGCAGCAGCCAAGAAAAGCTAGTATAATCCTTGATTGTATAAACACAGGCACAGAATCAAAATCACATGAAGCATTAGTACTGCTTTATAAATCCTTAGTAAGACCACACCTGGAATCCTGCATCCGATTTTGGTCATCACAGAAAAAAAAAAGTTGAGACTTTGGAAAAAGTGCAAAGAACAACAACTAAGAATGATTAAAGGCCTGAAACTAAAACATGAAGAATGGTTGCAGGAACTGGGTATGGCTAGCCTAGAGAAAAGAAGAACTTGGGTGACATAATAGCAGTCACCCATTTGAGGGGCTGCCACAAAGAAGAGGGGGTCAATTTATTTTCCAAAGCACCAGAAGGCAGGACAAGAAACAATGGGTGGAAACTAATCAAGGAGAGAAGCGACTTGGAATTATGGAGAAATTCCCTGACAATGAGAACAATTAACCAGTGGAACAGCTGGCCACCAGAGAAGTTGTGAATGCTCCAACATTGGATGTTTTGAAGAGGAAGAGATGGAACAACCATCTGTCTGAAATAGTTACTGTTAAGGATAGTCCCCCGTTAGGAGAATGAGTGTGAAGCGAAGCATTGTGAGAATGATGTGGTAGAATACACAAAACAGAATGCAGAGACACTGAGTAGAAAAATAGAAAAAAATTACTTCCGTGGAAATAGAAGTATGCAAAGTCCATCAATCAATCCGAATTCATATACAGTAAAGTCAGTCAGTCATCAAACAGTTCAGTTCAGGGATAATCCAATAATCAAAGTCCAGTAACAAATATACAGTTCGGTAACAGTTTGCAAACAGTAGCAAAACTCACAGAAAATCCTCGCTGGTTAATACACGGCACTTCTAACTCCTCAGCAACAAATAACAGTAACCAGCATCTACCAGTGATTCTGGCTCCATCTTATGGCCGCTTGAGGAAGCAGTAGCCAATCACACCTTCAGCATTACTTAAAGTTACAATACTTAAAATAACAATCCTGGTTTATATATTGTCAACCCAAGTGTTAGTTTTACATTCCTAACATATTCACACATCCCCTTTAATGTCACCTAGACCTGATGATAAAGGACCATCAATATTTTCATAACATTCAAGTGAAGCCTTAGAAATACAAAATTAGTGTCTGGCTGTGATAATAAATGGAAGGCCAATAAACTGAAATTCAGATTCAGAGAAGATGAAGAGGCATTCATTCTTCACTAGCAGGGGTGCAATTTCCATATAGGAACAAACTCATTACTGGTGCAATTTTTAATCCAGCAAGAAGCATATGTTTCTTTAGTAACATAAAAAGCACGGTGTGCTTTTTGTATTAGCCGAGCTTGGTTTGTCAACTGCAAGCCCACCTGATGGAGCTAATTTGGCAACATTTATCTAGGCCTTTTATCCTGCAGGTTAGACTACTGTGATGGGCTAAAAGTGAAACATTTGAAAGAAGTTCAGGAAGTATGAAATTATTACTTCTAGGCAACTGATTATACTTTGTGCATAAACCTTTTGATTTATTTGCCATTCATTTTTATCCCCAATTCAAAGGGTTGTTTCTGAGCTATTTATTGCTGAAGGCAGGAGTGGTCAGAGGGGGTGGCTGTTGAGGTTTTTGTGTGATAAACATCATATATGTGTGAGGTGGATGAAGGAATGAATACCTTAGCCTGGGGTGGGGAAACAAGATGTGGGAGAGGTTTGGGGAGATCAGAAGGTGGAACAAAAATACTGAGATCATGACAAACAGGGACACGGAGCACTCAAGTACACTGAGTTTGGAATGGGACAGTTCGCCACAGCCAACTCACCATGGCCAACTTACCATAGGACAACTTGCTGAGGGACAATTCAATTTAATTATTTAAAATAATTAAAAAATGTTTTAATTTTTGTTATTCACATTTCATTTTGTCCTTCCTTTGGCATCCTTCTTTATTGATTCTATTCCACTATTTCTTCAATATGTAACTTTAGTCCTGAAGTGAGTTGTTCCCTGGCAAGCTGGTCATGATGAATTGTCCTGTGGTGAGTTGGGCATGGTGAACTGGCTGTGGCGAGTTGGCCGTGGTGAGTTGTCATAGACCCCATTGAGTTCATTGTTTGAAAGTAGTCCCCCTCTCCAGACTTCAGTTCCACACATGATACCTTGTTACTGGAACTTTGGCAGTTCTGACTTTCAGCTGTTGCTTGTAAATGTCAGATTGGTCTGACATAAATCTTCTTTCATCCATGATTTGATTGTGAATGACGGGGCCAATCTGGTAGAATAACCAAGATGTGGGTGGATCAAGAGGAGAGTATTCTCCTCTTGGAACTCTGCCCACTTGGGTTTCAAATTTTGCTCAACTGAGACTTTAGTGGTACTTGGGATGAAGTAGATATTGCACCTCTGATGTAAGCAAAGCTGTGTGAGATACACACACACACACACACACACACACACACTGGAAAGTTTTATTTGTCAACTTGGGGATGAAAGGTTCACAAATCTTTTTAAAGCAATGAACCTCACAGACTGAGATAATTTTACTACTGGGAAGTAGAGAGCAAAACAGAGACAATTTATTACATTAATTCCTCAAACCTGCCTTGCTACCATGGAGTTCCAAAAGTTTTAGCTACCTAATATCACCTTATTACTGCCTAAATTGCCTGAAATTTCCAAGAAGATCTGAAAGTTATAGTTCAGAGTCCGGACTGAAAAGGATTGCACAGCTCTGTTTGAAATGCTCCAATCCTTCTTGTACCCTTTCCCATATTACTTCCTTGGTGAGTTCCAAACTACTTAATGAATGTAAGACATTCATATTTAAGTAGAAAGTTAAAAAAAAAAGCAAGACTGACATAATAAGAAATAGACCTCTTAACAGAGACCAAAAAGTCAGACTTAAAATACAGAGGGCAGATAAAATTTCTGAAAAAGCTGTTTTTAAATAATTGTGTTGGAGAACAAGAAAGGAAGTGAAGAGTTAAAGGTTCGATTCTATATAATTGAAGGATTGTGCTAATTGTCACTTTTTTTACTTTTTGTCAGTCTCTGAAATTGCACTAATCACTAAATATTAAAAAGCCAAAAGGAAAAAAATACTACTGCAGAAGGATGGCGGAAACAGGATGCATAAATATTAAAAAAGCTAAAAAGAGAAATACTATTGTGACTATGATGGAAACAAGGAAGCGTAAGTAAAATAGCCCCAGGCTTATTTAATTTTAAATAAAGCAAGAACATTATGCTCTTGTTGATTGTCCTAATGGCTCAATTTTACCACCTGCTATTGAATTACTATTCTGAAGCTTAAACTTTTTGATAACATTAGATAGAGTTAAATGGTATCCTTCAATAATAATGACTGCTTCAATAAACAATAAAGGATATCAATCAGATCCAAAGCTGCTTTTTTTCAAGAAGCAACTGGACTTTCTGGTTTTTCTTTGAAGATGTTTTGCTTCTCATCCAAGAAAAACCAGAAAGGCCAGTTGCCTCTTGAAAAAAAGGAACCTTTGAGACAACCATGACCTGGATGACTGAGAATCTCCACAGACATTTAGCAATATCAATCAGAGTAAAATGAGCTGTAATATGAAGGGAGTTGAGATGAGGCGGGAGAAGAAAACAGAATAGGCCAATTTGCTTATGCTCAACTTGCTTGGATCAAGAAGACATTTCTTGGTAGCACAATTATAGTGCCTCTCAATGACTAGATCTCATCTAAAAACCATACATCAAGATATATGATTTGATAATCCAATGGGATGTCTAGGTTTAGGAAATACGTATAAAACATTCTAATTCTTTAATCCAATCATTTCCTAATATCCGCATATTGAATTGATTTACTGATAACACACAAAAACCAATAGGGTTATTTTTTTTTGGCTTTAAAGGATTTAACAAGTTGTTATAGTCTCTCAGACACTACCAAGACCAACGCTGTTGGTCCAAACAATACAGTTAACCAATATTGTAGGTATAAATATTGTCATTGGATTATATCTCATAATGACATTTATCTTTTAACTATAGCTTGGAGGAAGGTAAAATGAAACAGTAGGATGAATAGAGGCAAAAATAAGATCTCTAATCTGCTTTCTGATCAAATCCTTTAATCCCACCTTTATTACTTTATAAGTAAATCAAGGTAACAAACATGCCTAATACTCCTTCCTCCTTCTATTTGCCCCACAACATCAACCCTGTGAGATGACCTGGGTTGACAAAGAGTGCCTGGCCCACTCAGCTGCCTTTCATGCCTAGAACTCACAGCCTCCTAGTTTCCAGGCCAATATTATATCAAACTGGCTCTCCAATTAATGTTGCTCTGCTGGTTAATGACTACAATAACATCAGTTAGTTAACCTAGCTTGGCAGCCATTTTGTGAAAGTGCTTACAACATGTTTTCAAAATTCAAAATGTTCCAAAAACCTTGGCAAATCCTGGCTGTTTCACACCACAAACTTAAAAATATACCAAAACCAAGCAGAAATGTAATAAATTCAGAGTAGGCCTTGACTCCATCTATGAATTTGCTTGCCTCTAGCTTCTGAAACTCACAACAGATATTTGGAAAGATTTGTAGTGATCATGAAACTATGGTAACTTTGTACACTGGGAGAAAAAAATCATTAAATTGAAATGTTTGTCTATTGAAGAAATTAGAATATATATATATATATATATATATCTTAGATCCTTCATTTAGCTTATAGGAAGGATATCAGTCTTCCAATAAATATATGCAATCAATATGACATTCTCCCATTAGCAATCAATTATGAGAACATCCCGGTAACAATTATTAATATTAACCTTCTTGACAATCTAATGTAAGTGTTGCTTTTTAAAAATTCAAATTACATTTTTGACTACTTATATTCTTCAGTACCTCGATAAGGAAGCCAGAATTTAGCATTAAGAGCACTTTTGATTCAATGTCGGCATTTGAAAAGTGAACATTGTTAGAAAGAAAATACTTAATCACATGCAGTTGTCAAAACGTGCACTCCTTTTTAAAGAGTTTAATTAGGCTTTTTCTACAGGTACATTTCTTGCTGAAAGATTTAAAAGACATGACAAATCACAGGAATAATAACCCTTCAAAATATTTATTTCCTGTTGGAACTACAGAGTTATTTGAACTAGCTGATTAGCTATTTGAAATACATTTCTTGCTTATCCTTGTTCCATCTGCATGCTGAGGCCCACTAAAGATTTCTAACAGCAATTATTCCATCAAAAAGAAACCTGGGCCACAGAGTGGGGAAATGCTGGTTGTGGGGAAAATGATTTGTGTTGTAGCTTATCAATCTTGGAAACAGTAATTGAAGTGCAGCTTCAGGATAGGCTAATCTTAAAGCAACTGCTGTGAAATCCATATGCAGTAATCACTTCCATTGTTCAGAGGATTAAATCCATTTATGTGGTTTTAAAGAAAATGTTTCTTGCATAAAAAAATATTAAGAAAAACCTTTCTTTGCTTACCGGAGGGTCCTGATCCTCTGCTTCTACTGTTGTGATAACGGTGCCCTTGATCGCATCTGGAGCAACCATGCCTCTGTATAGAGTTTTGCTAAATACTGGAGAATAATCATTCATATCCTGCAAAACATAAATAAAAAAGCATTCTCAAATCCAGAATGAAGTTATGAACACACAACTTTTTTTTAAAGTTAGGGACATTTGTTTCTTCTCCTCCTCCTCCTCCTCAACAAACAGGCTGTTTGCCAGTACCTGTTGTCTGATTCTTAATTTGTAACTCTTTGTTGCTCCAGCTTGGTGTTCAAGAGGAAATTTGCAGATCAATACTACTGACCCATATAGAATTGCCAGAAAACCATTTTGTCTCTTCTGTCAAAAGCATAACTTGGTTCTTAACACCAATAAGACCGAGGAGCTTATAGTGGACTACAGAAGGAATAGATCAGACATCCAGCCCTTACTTATCAATGGAGACCGAGTGGAGCAAGTAGCCAGTTTTAAGTTTCTGGGTGTTATCATAAAAGATGACCTGACCTGAGGTGCTCACACTGCAGCACTAGTCAAAAGGGCCCAGCAGAGAAAAGGGCCCTACCTGAGACGTCTTGGGAAACAACAACTAAATGAAAAACTGTTGGTGACCTTCTACCATCTGGCAGATGGTATAGGACAATAAAAACAAAGCCAAGTAGGCTTCAAAACAGCTTCTATCCCAGAGCAGTAACTCTATTGAATCCTACTGTATATTGCAACATTAATGCAATATCAGTGGTTTTCAATTGTATAGAATATGAAGGATGCGTATCTGTGTTTTATTTTGTGGTTATAATGTACACTGAAGATAGCATTTAATTTCGTTGTAGAAGGTGCAATGACAAAGTAAACTAAACTTACTTACCCTCTACTTCATGAATTAAGACATGCCAAAGTATTATAATATATGAACCAAAATTTATAACATTTTTACTATCCTATTTTGAGAGCCATCTTAGGATCTAGAAACAAAAGAATTTTCATTAAAATTTCATTTTGCAGAGAGAACAGAGTTGTATTATGGCCATCATTTTGATGTAGTTAGCAAGCTATGAATTTCTGAATAATTTTATTAGTGTTAGTTTACACCTAGGGAAAAAGATATCCTATAGAATTTCCAAAGATTAATTTAATACTTGGGTATTATCTTTATTTGGTTAAGTATTAGTTCAAATAAGTGTTTCAGTCAGCACAATGTCTAAAACCACCACTTTCTGTAGTCAGCCTAGAGGATAGACAATAGAAAGTTATGACTGACATTTCCAATAGACTCTCTGTAGATAAACATATAGACCTCCTTATTAGCAAAATTATGCTTTGCTTCATGACTGAGTTGCCAATCCCGAATGTGATCACTAAATGAGGACAATCTGTAATGTATGTATATTGGAAAGAATAATTTAAATGGCCTGTGAATAAAAAAAATTAAATTTCCATATGGGCATGTGAAATATAAGTATTTATTTCCTCACTTTAAACAACTTCAGTTGAATAGCTGATTGTGTGCACTGCTTACCTTTTTGATAAAATATATCAAAAAGTATTACATTATATTAAATATCTAATGTAAAAACTAATTACTTACTACCGTACTATCAATAGGAGGTAAAAGTAACAATCTAAACACCACAAGCAAGAGTTAATGAATTTTGAATCCTACAGAGATCCAAGCAACTAAGAGCACTTAGAAGAAACTAGTATGAAGAAACCTCCATAATATACGTAGGTTAGCACTGTGGTTAAACGCTATTGAAACTTCTGGAAGGAATTCATTTGGAAGCTTTGAATGAAATGGGGAAGGCACATGTATACTTATCATATCTAATCTAATCTTACGAAAATGTTTTCCAGAAACAAGTGAAAGTTCAAACAGGAGATGGTTAAGAAATCTATGACCTTACTGAGAGAGTGGACAATTTTTAAATGGTTTATGTTTTCACTTGATAATTACAGGTAGCTTTGCTATTAAAAAATGAGTTTGGAGAAGGTTTCCTAGGCTGATGGTGAATACAACTGACAAACACTATACTAACATCAAAAGACATGAAATCTGTTTGGGGAGGAATTATGAAAATAATTATTTTTGAAAACAGACATCTGGATTTTCTCAAATGTTTTTGTACATTGGACCCATTTTCCCCCTTTATAATACTCTTATGACTCCATAACATATGTTCTGTTAAAAATTAGTCTTCTTTCAATATTAATTTTCTCTCCTAAAATTAAATAAAAGTTATTATTAATAAGCAGCCATTTGTCTTATTAGAACCAGATGCTATATAACAATTCCTAAATATTTTCTTACCATCATTTTGTTATTTTTTTTATTGGCACTTGTTTGGCTGAATAGAAAAAAATGAATTCATTCTGTATTCTGTCTTTTGGGGGTAGGGAACCCCCAAGCAAAACAAAAAGATCACTTTGGTTTATTTGGTGTCAGAAAGTTCTTTGATCCAGTAGAAATATCTGACAAGGAAGGCAGAGGCACCTACAGTAATTACTGATGATTCTTTTACTTTCATTTCATTCTACTCCAAAGAGCCTATCAAGTCTCAGAGCAAATGCAAATTGGGAATACAAATATCTGACAATTATCTACCCACCTGTCCCTATAAATTAAACACACAATAAATTAAAAACTTTCCAAATGTAATTTATCAGTTTAAATAAATAATACACTCTTTTTCTTTTGAAATATTCAGAAGCAATACAGAAATAATCATTAATACATTCTGGGCAGATAAACCACAGGAAATTTAGCAAACTAATATAAAATCTTTGTGTATATATCTGAGATTGTGCTCTCAACTTTTCTTATTTTTTGCTTCTTGGAGAACTTGAATACTATAGCTGTGCAGAAATCCTTAAAATGGGCAAGATTAACACCACAAAATTTTGAATATATAATTAAAATTATAAGATTTCAAAATGTGAAGACAATTAATTTTTAAAAATTGACCTAAAAATGATAATGTGAAATAACAGCAGTTCATTGTGCTTGTCAGCCAAGTCTCTTTCAGAATTCTTCATCCCATAAATGTCATGGACAACTCTGAGGATACAAATTTTAGAGATATTCATTTGATCATAAATTACACCCAACTGACCTATAGGTTAAACACTTCTGCCTGAAGTCAAAAAGTTTATGATAGCCAATTGGTTAAACTTCTATCTACATTTGTACATTGTCTTCCATTTGCCGTAGGTAATCAGGGCATGTTAGGATTCTTATTTTGTTTTTTAATATGCTAAGTTTTCCTGATTTTTTTCAAAGTCACATTTTCTCCCTCTAAAGCTTATTATCTACCTTGACCTTCCATTGTTCCCCTTTCAATTGTTTCTTTTGTTCACCGTATATCATAAGGAAGTTGACATTGATGGATACATGACAGAGGGATGAGATGAAACATATTTAAGTCTACAACACAGAGATAATATTCAGAAGTGACTCAGACATCTTACTAATTTACTGAAGTATAAGGATAAGAGATTCACTACAATCATACTTGCAAGATTCTATTATTATAGCCAATCTCAACAAATGTTTTCACTTTCCTGTAGAGTAAATCTTTTCCTCTGGTCTACCTAGTGGAGCTGACACCTTATCACTTTTGAAGCCTTATCCTTTTTCACAAAGCTGATGCTCTTCCATTTTTTCTTTACTCCTGTTTATTCATTTAAAAAAGTCTAAATGCTATTTTACATTGACCTTTTGTGACAACGTATGTGTCTGTGAGGAAATAGCATCAGTTAACATGCTTCAGTAAGCTTAGGACTTTCAAGATTCACTATCAAGTTTCTGGGTTTAAATTCCCTTTAAATTTCCTTATGCTTTTCAACTACAAGAAAAAGGAAAACGTTTTCTTCATTTGATATCATTGTAATCCTGGTTCTGATGAGGAAAAAACATGGTGGCAGTAAATACCAGTTGAAAGGAAATGAGTGCTGCATCACCTTAAGTTGTCCTGCTTTGGTGAGGTACTTAGTGGGTAGAGAGAGATTTATTCATGACTTTTCCTAAAAAATTCCATTTCCTACCATTTTCTTTTTATTCCCATCTCTATCTTGCAGTTTTCACAAACACTAAGCATGATCAGGGAGTTGTTTTGATTTCCTTCTCTGGAGTTTTTCCAATGCTACTGATACTATGCTTTCTGTAACTGATGTCTATAGTAGGATCCACTCTTTGGAACCTGTAGAGTAAAAGGAAAAGCTGACATTCTTGAAAGATATGAAGACAAATCTGTTTCTACTTAAAAATTCCCATGAACATTTTCATAACTTACTACTGTATAAAAAAGAGTGGGAAGACTAAATCTGTCCATTTGTATAAAATGATGGTTTCACTCATGTATTAACACAAACTGCAGGCAACAAACAGCATTCACCAAAGAAACCTATAATTAGCTATGAAAGATCTAAATTTAATACTAAGAGACAATCTCTGTCTGCAGGGATAAGTGAAAGCATAGTGAGTCCAAACATGGCAAACCAATTAATTTAATCCAAGTCCACACTTCAGCAAAGAACAATTCAAAATAATGATTTTTTAAAAAAAATCAAACTCAAAAGCAACAATATTTAAAAATTAATCTTTGAGGAAAAAGCAAAATGTATATAGCATTATAATAATTCTTGGTGAGAATAAAAAATAGACATAACATACTAAGTACTAAACAGATTTCTATGTGTGGAAAGTTTCATTCTGTTCCCACAGATTTAAAAACAATTCCACTACTTGCCAATAAATGTAATTATAGTGGGAATTAAATTTGACAATGAAATGTAGTTGTTAAGGTGTCAGATTTGTATCAGGAAGGTCTAAGTTTGTCCCTATTCAAACTCTGTATTTACTATGAAGTTATGGGCCAGTCAACTTCTTTCAGCTCAACCAACTTACAGATTTGTTGTGGTGCTAAGAAAATTATAGAAGACTTCCATGTATGACACTTTGAGCTCTCAGAAGAAGAAAAATAAATACACAAATAAAACATTCATATAGTGGACATCTGGCAAATCATAAATTTGAAAGTTAACTACTTTTTCTAATTTTGAAAAAAGTGTAATAACATAGATGCATATGGTATCCAAGTAAGACCATACTTAAGAATTTTTGCAGTAATTCCTTAAAGGAGTATTACACTATCACAACATGTTTTTGGGGAAAATAATAAGAACAAAGAACAGAACATTGCTTTTTCTATTTTCCTATCCTTCAATTTCACAAAATATGGTTTCATAAAGCAAACTAACTGAAACATATGATTGCAATACAGGGTCTATAAATGAAGCTAAGGAACAATGAATTATTTTAAAGACTTGGTATAATACATTATGGCAAAACTATTCAAACTTGTCACCCCAAAAGTAGGATGGAGATTTTAGGCTTATTAATTCTGGGAGCCTTATTTCATTAGCAGAGATTATTGTTGCAGCCCTCTTCATCCTGATGGTAATTCATGTTTAAACTATTATGCCGTGGTTTAACAAAGAGATTTTGGATATCATTCAATAAAGAATCCTTGGGTGGTACCACCAACTCAGCATGGAAATCTGACTCATTCAGGGATCTAGGCCTTATTCACATTATTGAATGAAATGCAAAGTGTGATTTTAGCTCTTGTGTTTCTTTCTTGTGAAGCTTCAGTTTGTTAGGCATAAACCTAATACACCACTACTGCACTTAGCCATATTATTGAAAAAATATTTTACATTTATAAAACAATTTTGAGAATGAAATAGAATAGTAATTTGTGAATTAAAGCAAAGATTTCCAACTTTCTGAGAAGATTTGAGTTCAAAAATAAGTTTCCTATAAATGGCTCTTGTTTGTATTAATGAACTATGTGGAAACGTGATGCATAGATACAGTTGCTATGAATATTCAACAGTCTTCCCAAAGGGTAGACTCTCCTGGCTGGTCTTGAAGTAAGAAAGATTTTCTGATTAGCTTCTGTTTGCCAGGTTAATTAGGCCTAAGAAACAATTATCCTCTTTTGTTAATCAAGGTTTATCAAGGAGTTGAAGTGGGGAGGAGGATAGCCAATATAAATTAGAAAATGCCCACTTAAATATGAAACCAAAGCATTTGGAGATAGATGCAACAAAGTATCTTTTATGGGCATCCATAACTATAGAGATCAATGGGCTCGCCACCAAAGGAATGCTGAAGAGCCTCAAAACTCACAAGGTTACAGGTAATATAGGTCTGGAAATGGTACATAAGAGTTACAAAAGCAATGTAAATTATAACATGACCTATGAGCAGGAATGTAGGGTCTGATAACAACATAATGGGATGACCTCCTTCTCATCATGGAAAACATTAGTTTTTATTATGTGTCTCCTTCCTTCCAGGGTCAACATGTAGGTTACCTATTCTGCCTAATGTGCAATGCATTTCATCATCATATCTGTAAGGACAGAACATTATTTAGCATTCACCCATACTAGTCGAGTGAAGAGCACAGCTATGAATGAATGGAAGCAGGCTTATTCTACCGATATACCAGATGGGCACTATACATTCAAAGCATCTTTATGGAACAAAGGAAAGTTCATCTGCTTGCTGAAGGTCATCTCATGGATTCTGAAATTGAGAATACCTATTAGGCATTGGTAAGCGTGTGAGTTTACCTTCTCTGTTTCCTTTTCGAACTCTGAAATGAGGCTCTGCACTTGCATTTAGCAAATGAGGACCAAAATAAATTCTAGATTTCAAATGAAAATAAATTTCTATTTATGTTCTCAATGACCTTCTGCAGTATAATTAGATTTTGTTACATGTCTTCACCACTTGTCTGCTTACTATTTTGGACTTACTGCTTAATCTTCTCTTTGACTCTCCTCATAATGTCTTTTCGTCCTTTCCTACATACCATCCACTTAGCTTGTGTACCTGAGATGTCATATAACACAGTCCTCATCTTAAAATATTTCATTTTAATGCAATTAGAGTGCTATCTGATTCTTAGAGTTAGTTTCAGCTTTGGTTCTTGGACAACCCTAAGACAATAAAGCATAGAAAGGTCTTAAGAGTTACCCTGTGGTAAAATGGCTGGCTAATAGATTTAAATGATGGCGACAATGACAACAACAACAACAACAACAACAACAACAAC
>JANHFJ010005764.1:233848-251869 GCA_032468195.1 Cerberus rynchops
CTGAAACTTACACGGGAAAAGACCCGAATAGGCAACAACAACAACACAAGAACTTAGGAGTTTTGGAAGCTTCAGACCTGTTGCACAACCAAGCTACTTCAAAAAAATACATAAGAGGAGTCTGAAAAATCTTGAGATCAAAGCTGAGTTGAGGAAATATCATAATTAACACCTGGGCAGTGCCTTTAATATGTGACTCAGCTGGAATAATTGACTGGATTCAGCTAGAATTTGATAACTTGGATCAAAAACAAGAAACTAATGACAATGCACTATGCTCTGCACCCAAAAGGTAATGTTGGTTTATTGTATTTGCCAAGATCTCAGGGTGGCAGAGATTGCTTACATGTGAAACGAACTGTGGGAGAGCAAAAACATGGCTAAAATGACTACATTAAAAAAAGCAAAAGACCCTCTGCTGATGGAGGTGAACAAGGGAAACCTCTTGAAAACAACAAGATTAAAAGCAGAATATCAAAAGGAAACAACTGAGCATCAGGTTTCTAACTGGAAAAAGAAGCCTATGCACAGTCAATACCTAAAAGACATTGAATGAAAGGAAGATACAAATCTAACATGGAGCTGGTTGAGATCAGAAGTGCTGAAGAAAGAAACTGAAGGTTTCATTTTGGCTGCCCAAGAACAAGCCTTCAGACCAATTCCATGAAAGCAAAAATTCAACATGTCAGCAACAACAGCAAATGTTGATTATGCAACAAGAAAGATGAAACTGTGGATCATCTTATTAGTGGCTGCAGCAAAATCTCACAGACTGATTATTTATCTCATCATGATCAAGTTGCCAAAATCATACATTGGGAACTTTGTAAGAAGTTTGGGTTCAAATGCAGCAAAAGTTACTGGGAACAACAAATTAAGTCTAATTCTGGAAAATGAGGAAGTTAAGATCCTATGGGACTTTTGGATCCAAACAGACAGACAACAACCCACAACAGCCTGACATCACTATTGTGGAAAAGAAAAAAGTCTGGTTCATTGATATTGCAATACCAGATGATGCACAAATTGGCACAGCTAGAAAAAATATCAAAATATGGTGATTTGCAAATTGAAGTTGAGCAACAATGGAGGAAGAAAACAATAGTTAAAGGAGCCTTCGGAGCAATACCCAAAGGGTTGCCTAGATACATGGAAATTTTGAATTTATTGAATATCCTGACTTTGCAAAAATCACATTCTAATCATAATTGCATGTATGCTCAGACACTACCTTAATAACTCTTAAATCCTTGATTTAAGACTTGAAATATTTTTACCAATCCCAGACTGTGAATTGAACTGAAGATTAAATCATTACAGTGTTAAATTCACTGATAGAAAAATAATATTGGGAGAAACTCTTCCTATAGACATTTAACTGGAATACCTATTATAGAAAAGTAAAGAGCTAAAATAGAACAGATTGGAAAGCTGTTTTGTATAAATGATGACTTGTACAAAAATTGGATGTGGTATATATGTGGAATGTCACTGCCAGTACTGAATATATTGTCTTCTGTCATGGTTGCCTGTCAAATTAGTTTAATACATTTCCATATTGCTTCAAGCAACAGTAGTGATAATGTTCAAACTAGCTTTTCCCAGTTGTATTATACTGATTTATTTGGTCACTAAGACTAGTCATTTTCTTTTGACACAATATTCATAATTAAGTTAATAAAACAAAACAAGTAATTTCTAGAGTGCAACAAGCAGTTCCCAATCAATTACATCCAGATCCTCAGATATTAAAGGAACTCAATTCATTTTGTTTCTATTAAGGGAATGGCCCATCTGGCTTGTCTACCTCTCTAAAATCTCTCTTCTTATGAATATTGAGAAAAATATAAATTAAAGTTTATCATTTTATTCATAGGATGGAATAACATTTGTGAAACAATGTAAGTGGATGAAACATGCCAAATTCCCTAGAAATGGGTACCTTTTCTTTTATATCACGGCAGATGGGAAAAGAAATCCTAATAGCTGTTCACACAGTAACTAGGATTTAGGGAAAGATTTTAAAACAACACTCTTTCCATTAAGGTATTTCAGGTAAATGCCCATGAATCTTTTGTTTTGAGACATAATGAAATTTGCCACACAGACTGAACATTATAATGGAACATGTATATAGCAATTTTCAACAAGCTAAATGGATGCAAAGGGAGATGACCTGGAAACAAATATTCAGAAACTGTTACATAAACAAGAAGGACAGAAGTATTCCAAAGTTCTGGGATAGGAGATAGTATTAAGAAGATGATTCCTCCCTGACTCAGCGGGATTTAAGCAAAAAAACCAGGAGAAGCATAATCAGATTTGCTACATTTGTAATTAAAATATATTTCAATGAAGCATGTGGTCTATTTCAAAGTTGTTCTCAGATGGAAATGGAAGACCGTATGACAAACTATAGCCCTTCTTAGATATGATAGTCAGAGAGTAATGGCAAGGATAAATTGTTAACAAGGTAATTTTTTTCTTTAAAATGTAGCCCTCAATCCATTCAGGTAGATAAGACACTTTTTTCCTCCTATGGATGAGAGAAGGGAAATAGTGAGAGGAACAAGTAATTAAACATTTGGTATTCCAGGAAATTATTCTCTCCTGTCCCAAGGTACTATGATTTGAAGGCAGGAATGTCAGTGAACTGGGTTTAATAATCCCTCTTCTTTTCTTTCCATCAAGGTGTTTTGTAAGACCAAGCTCCAACTGTTTTAGAAATCAAATAGCATATGATATAACATGTGGTAGAATCCCTGAAATATATATCAAAAGCAATGTATCAAAGATAATTTTTGAATCAGAGATAGGAAATGTGAGCGCCATTTGATCTGCTTCAAATGAATCAAATTGTCCCAATCATCTTTGAGTTTAGGTTTTGTATTAAATGGAAGTATGCTCAGTTCATTCTTACAACAAGCCATCGGTGAGGATAGCTATTATTAACCATTTCTATGCACAAATGCAGTTTATATTTAACAGATTGACACTTATTTTTCCATGTTTTTTAAAAAAATCAAACAAAGTAATATTGTCAGGAAGAGATTGCCTATCTAGTTCCAATGTCATTGTTAACAGAACTGGGGCATCGAAGATCTAAAATGAACAGGGAAAACATGCAGAGCAGTATTTCTTGAATTCATTTCCAATTTTCTGGCAGCGGCCCTTCTATGTAATGAAGTACTTGTTTACTAATTATTGTAGTAAAATAATCTAACTATTTTATTAGTTTATGGATTTTAAAAAAAATGAATTTCCTTCAAGAAATTTTCTTGGCAGTAATTATGAAAATAGTTTTCCATTATCTTATTCCAGGATATTTTTCAACTACTCAATTTAATTTATGATTACCCAATATTATTGCTTTCTTTACGATTTCTACTGAATACTTGTTTTAATGACTTCGTTAGCCTTTTCTGGACCAAATGTTCTAAAGGGAAAGTTTAAAAAATATTTCCAATCAATGAAAACAGTAAGGATCAAATTTTACTTTTAAAAAAATCTGGATTTTAACATGGTTCTATTAGCTTCTCTAGAATATAAAAAAATAGTTATCCATATAGTTATAGTTATCCATATTTTCTGTGGCAAAGAGATGAACATCTCATAACTTCTGAACCATAGGGAATTTGCATACCAGGTTCTGGAAACAGTGAACAATAGCCAAATCAAGATAACTTTGCCAATTCATTGATGTTTCATATCCAAGTTGTAACTATTTTCTGTAGAAACTGAGCATTCCAATCTCATTAAATTTTATCTGTAAAATCAAGCACATACTTCCATCAAGTGATAAACAGGTGGGAATAACATATTTTATATTGAAGTTTCTGAATCCTATGCAAAGACAACCCCCAGATGCAATAATGTAATTATCTTTCACTGCTAAAACAAAACAACTGTATGTTCCTCACATCTCTTATTATATATAAGACATTTTTAAATATTTTATTTTTCTATTATCTCTTTATAATGTAAAAAATTAAATTTGCTATCTATATTTTCATCCAAATGGAAATTTTTAGTCCAAAGGGAAATGTTTGGATAATCTCAAAAGAAAACAATTATCTATTTTCCCCCATGCTTATCTATACGTGAAAGCATCTGTCCACCTATCTGTCTCCAGTTCCTTCTTTTAAAACATGGGCACTATCATATCAGCTCACATTTATGGGAAATGAAATTGAACAGCGTCCATTGCAAAACTGGATAACTGATCAGTGTAAAGGATTTTAAGACTACGAAATATTGAGAACAGACCACTAGCACTTACTTCTAACCCTATGACATATTTCAATTTGGAATAGTAAACTATTCAAAAGAATACATGCAAAAGATACTATGATTTCTGTTTTTAAAAATTGTCCCAAATTTGACAAACTTGATAGTGCTATAGTCTACAGTCCATGATGAAAATGTTTTAGTCTATGGTCATGTGACACTTTCTTTTCATAATGGTCTTTCTATTGGTCAGAACTCGGTCAATTCTAGAGTTTGCTATAAGCATAGATAGAGGGAGGGAGGCAAAGATAAAGAGTGCTTTTTTAAAAAAAGTTATTGCTTAGTGCAAAAATAAACTTTTTATAACATGAAGTATTTTACACTATTTATCTATTCTATAGGTAGAAATACCAAACAAGGACAAAAATTCTAATTCAACAATAGTAGAACATCTATTACCTACATACTTGAGATTCTGTTTCTCTTCCTAACCCTTACCCTTTCATAATTTGATTTTTTATTTGCAAATATAACTGAGGATTTTTTTTAAATGAATTAAGACAAAAAATATTAGGAGACTTAAATGATCATGTGGGGATAGAAGGCATAACTATGGAAAAGATATCTAGGTAGAAAACAAGCAGAAATTCATAGGGAAAAAAACTATTAATTCATTATTATAGACTTTATGCAGTTTAGACTAGATCAATTTCAATCAAAAATACAAGGAGCTGAAATGCCCAAAATGGTCAATTGAAGCTATTTGACTGCTAGATCTTCCTTCAGGATGCTTCACAGAGGGTTATTTTACCCTGCTGTCAAATGAGAATCAAAATATAGTAGACTTGGGTTCTCAAAACACCCAAAAGCAGGATAATATCAATTACATCAGACTAAGAAAATGAATAATTCAGAGAAATACTTTTTTAAAAAATAGTAAAGATTAATCAGCATTCACAAATACAGCATTTGTTTATATACGGACAAGAGCTGCACTAATGATCCAATTATACATTCTTTTATTACTGCAGCTGGCTCTGTAAGAGGACAAAATGTATTTTTTTTTCTTAAAGTGTAAAAGAAAAGGCCACATGTCCCCTGGTGAATAAATATCAATACCAAAGTCATCTTACCATGTATGTGCCACTGTGAAACGTCGACGTTGACGGATGCTTTTATTCACCAGCAACTTTCTGAAAAAGCATGGAGAGTTCCTTGGAGAACTGCGAGGGGATATTTTCGGAGAAGTGGTTCTGTTCCCGGACACTCTGGGCAGCTCAAGTTCTAAATGCATTTGTTCTTTGAAAGTCTTTATATAAACATCGGTCTCCGGAGCAGCAAGTTCCCTAGAAGAATCTTTTGCTGTCATAGCTTGGAGATTATGTTAGCTCTTACCATACAGAAAACACAGCAACAGCACAGCCCAAAGACATTGCTGTGGATTCAAATGCTGATAAATCGACAAGCTCTGTGCTGATCATTCATCGCATGTAGATCTGAATGAAAAGGCTGCCTAAAGAAATGGCAGCATAATCGAAGAATGGATAAATCAATCCTGTCAGAAAAGAGCTTTATCAGGCTTGGCTTTGCCTCTGAAAATGCACCAAAGTGCTTTCTGTTTCGGTAGCCTCCTTGTGGATGTGGGTTGTCTGCAAGCTACATGGTATGACACTCACTGAATTCATTCAGCAGCATATGCAGCTCATGAAAAATTCATAAGGACTCCCCGTAAGTCCTTTGCCAGATAATGTTCGGATTAAAATACCTAATCAACAGAAATAGAACATTGTGATGTTGTTTCTCCCTGATCCCTGAAAAACAACTGTTCCCCTTCTTATTATCAGACTTAATTGAAAATGGTTAGTTGATATTCAGCTTGTTTTGTTTGAAAGGGTTTTCATTCAGAAACCTATCTGAGTTCACAGCTCAGATTGCAACTGCTCCTCCTACAACATGCTGATTGGTTCAAATTATTTTGACAACTGGGTGCTCGTCCTTCCCTATACATTAAGACAGCACAACATTTTTTCAGTCTGACAGCTTCGGAACCGATTGTATACAAGACACCAGTTTTATAATCCTTGAACAAATGCAAAGCTATCATAAGAATGTGAAATAAGACCTGTTATGAATTTAGGGCAAATTGAAATATGTCTGACACCAACAATAAAAAAAGATCAATAGATCAATAATGAGCTATAGCTTTACTAGTCCTATTTTTCCTAACAACTTTAAGACCATGAGGGAAAACCAAGAATAGTAGGGTAGGCAGGCAGAAAGCATTTAAACACATTTAAGAATTAAATGATTGCTAACATCTTGCAAAGAAACAATTAATATAGCAACTTCTGAAATCAGGCAGAAAACTTCAAAACTTTGTAATCAGAAATGCAAAGAGATGGTGATTTACTGTTTGACTCATTCTAATGATTCTTAAATTGAGCCTTTTTAATGGGAATAGAAATACAATTTTATCTAGTATACTACATTTTGGATCTTACATCTTGGGTACCCATCAGCAAATTTCAGCCCTATCAGCTAGCTGTGGCTAATCAAACATTACATTTTAGAATATTTTTCTTGGTGGCAAAAGAGAGCTACATTGGCTTCTAGTTTTCTTCAGGTGCAATTTACAATGATGGTTATTCCCTTTCATCGTTAAAGTCCTATATGGGATCAGGTTATTTGTGGAACTCAGGATATCTGTTCTTCCCATCAGATTAGCTAGGATAGGCATGCTCCAGCTCTCTTTCCTTAAATGTTTCCATTTTGTGGGACCTAATAGGGTTCCTTTTACATTGCAGGATATGAAGGAATGGCTGGATTCCCAGGAAGGGTCAGAGGTACATTCCAGAGACATAAAAGGCAGCTCATCCAGATATTTTGTGTGAACGACAGTGAAGACAGTTCCTAATATTTCTCAGAATAGATCAATGCAAATAGTAAAGTGCTTAGTCTGGCAAGATTCTGTCTATAGGCATGGAAACAATAAAGAACTCAGCTTGGCAGTATCGCCATGTGTCATTCTTGGGTTTTGGGTCCCTGTCCTACGGAACACCCTCCCTCTTGAGATCCAGCAGGTGCCTTTTCACTTTCTGGAAAACAGGTAAGAAGTGGCTTTTCTATGTTGGAATAATATGAAGTTAAAAGTGGGAGAAGGATATTGTGGGCTGTATCAGGCAAGATTAATTATGGCACCAGGTTGTTCTGTTTAATTTTCTGTTTTTACTGTTTGCACATATTGTTGGTTGTGAGCTACCCACAGTTTATTTTTTAAGATGGGTGGCCATGTAAATGTTTTAAATTAATAAACAAATGGTTCCCTTCTGGATTTAAATCTCAGTAAAAACAGATCAGTGAGCATGAAAATATGACTAGTGTTAGGTTTTGGTTAAGAGTGCAGAAATTCTGATTATATTGGAAAGAAATGAGTGGTGAGTTTTAAACAGAAGTCTCTTAGTCCCAGTTCAAACACATAGGTTCTATAGTGTCTTATATGAAAATACCTTTAAAATATTTGATTTTGATTTTTTAAATATATTAATAATTTATTAAAATTATTTTATTTTTAAAATGTCTTAGCTTTAATATATAAATGCAAATAAAAAATACACAAATGAAAAAAATGGGAAAAATGAAAAAAGATAAGTCTGTAAAAACTGTTAAATCTTGAAACACAAAATAATATTGATGAATCTTGACATCACATTAGTAGTTTATAATCAGTGGGATGTAATAATTATGGGGTTGGACCAACTCCTGGGGTTGAATTGAGAGTCCCAGGCTGAAGTCTACCTCAGCCATGAAGATTCATTAGGTAATTTGGGACTACTCTCTCTTTCTCTCAAATCAGCATACTGCACAGTACCGTTGTTTGGAGAAAAAATGGGAAGAAAGAGCATTCATTGTACATGTGTCATCTTGCACTCCTGAACTAAAGGGGGGAGGGGGATACTCATTTCGCAAATAAATAAACATCAATCTAAGGTTTTATATCTGAGGTGCCACTTTCCCTGTAAAGGAGTAAATGTTTTGCTAGGTCCTACATGAGCTGAAGAAGCTGCTTGGATGAGAAACATCTTCAAAGAAAAAGAAAAACAGGAAAGTCTACTTGCCTCTTGAAAAAGCACCTTTGGGATATGTCCCACATGTACTACATGCATGTGAATATGTGCCATAAAGTTGTCTTCAATTTTAGCAACCACACAGATAAGATTTTCTACATGATGTTCTGTTCCTAACCTGGTCTTTCGGGTCTTCCAACATTGCCAGTGTAATTGAGTGTTATATCTACCTTGTTGCTGGTCCGTCTTCTACTCTTTCCTTTCCCAGCATTAGAGCCTTTTCCAAGACCTAGGTCATTACATAATTTGAGCCTGCACTACAATTACAGGTCTTCATATATTAATTGATTCCAAAATTGGGGTATATACTTTGAAAATACATTCATGTCTCTAAAGTGTCCTGATCTCTGTAAAAACATTGACAAAACAAGTGGATATTAAACCGAAATGGAATGATGGCTGGATAAGTTCATATCTAATGTATATTTCATGTTCCCTCCATCATTTTGACTTCCAATATAACAAAGGTGACAGCTATCCCTTTTCCAACTTCCTCTGAAATGTCCAATAAATGTGGGAAAAGAACATTTTGTTGAATGAATCTCATTTTACTAAGAACAAATATTTTAAAGCCCTTAAAGATACATTTTTAATATGGCGTATCTCCATTATTTATTCCAAAGTTATTCCAAATAATTAATATTCACCCTAACAATGCTTTTAATTGCCATTTAAAAAAAGGTTGCACATTTTAAATAGCCTAAAAGACATTTCAGGGCTGAAATTTAGAAGGTTTAGATGTTGCTAATGCATCTGGACAAATTTGTGAAATCAGAATGTACTTAATGGATTGTTGCCATTAAAGTGCTATGCAGGACAGTTTTAGGCTATCCAGATTCCTCTTGCAACTACTCAGAAACTTGATCAGTAATTAGCTGATCTGTGTTAACACAATTAGCCCATAAATTCCTACATACCTTACTCTTTCCTACATGTTTCACACTGGATTTGTCCCAAAATGTAAGTCCCTAGGGAGAGGGGGCGGTATATAAATTGAATAAATCTTAATCTTAATATTACCTGGTCTGAAACTTGAGGTTCTCCTGGATTTACAACACCTACTTGAAGAGTAAGTGATAACTGTGGCTAAGAGAGCCTTTGCACAACTTTGGTTCATGCACCAGTTGCAGCCTCTTCTGGATCAGGAGTTCCTGTGCTCCGTCAATCTGGAGTACTGCAGTGCACTCTACATGGGGCTATCTTGAAGAACATTCAGAAGCTGTATCTGCTGTAGCATGCAGTGGCTGGGCAGGTTTTGGAACACCTTACCTAATAAGGTGAGATTGGCTCCCATTCTCCTGACCTTCTGTAAGGTCCTGAAGACCTGGTTCTTCTAGTTGGAGTAATGGATGGATCAATAGCAGATTCTGTTCCCTCTCTCCCCATCTTTTAGTCATAATCTGTATTTTTATTATGATTATGTATTTTCATGGGTTTATTGTTTTTAATGTTGTAAGCCACCCAGAGTTACCTTGTGGTGAGATGGGCAGCAAACAAGTTTAATAAATAAATGATTTTTAAAAAAAAAACCAATTACTAACCTAACATCACCCAAGATTTTTTCCTCTTTTATAAAACCAAACTGCACAGGATGGAGTCATAAGGGTAATATTTTCTCTAGCTTATGTGCTATGGGCACTGTCAAAATCTTGGCATCAACAGTGAGAAAGAAATTAAGTGACAAACTTGCATGTCAGCAGAAACTATGCCAGCCTTTCAAATATGTAAGATATGCTGATTTTTATTCCTATTGTATTGGAGGCTTTAAATTGTGCTTTTCTGAATAAATCCAGCAACACTAACAAACTAGTTTGAAAAATCGCACTTTTGGGAAAAAAAAGCAGTAATTGTTTTTAAAATAAAAATATGTCTAGTTTCATACAACTTTACCTGGATGATTGAGAAACTTCATCAACATTTTTCTGAATAAAGTTTTTCCAGCTATCTTTAATCAGATTTCCAATACTACAGAAATAAACACACAATATTCATTTGTTTATTTGCTTCCTTATGCCAAGCCCCTATTTACAGGGGCTTGCATAAATAACATACTGCAAAGAAGTAAATTAAACATGCTTAGTTTAAAACAATGGCATAGTTTTTCCAGAAAAACCCAGCATGCTGTGGATACCAACAGAAGACAGCATAAAGTACGCCAAGTTCTTCTAGATTTTAGTAGCCTGGGAAGGAACAAATTAAACCAATGGATGGAAAGGCATAAAAAATGTGTTGTGTGCATCCTAATTTTTTTTTTAATTTTTACAACTCTTTGTTTCAGGGTGGAATCAGGGCAACTTATTGGAGCTGAGGATTTACAGCACAGATATCTTACTGACCCCTACATGGAGTTTGCAACAGATTTTTTCTTTTTGCACCTTGATAGAGAAACTCTCAACCTTCCAAGTGGGGGGTGAGAGGCTTCACCTCTAGGTTACCACACTACTCTCTTATGTGTATCCTAGTATGCTTTGTATAATAGAGAGAACAAAATATGTATCAATTTTTGAATGAACTTTAAAAGGAAAATTAATCAACCATATACTATGTGGCTTTCAAGCATACATCTGCACTATCAGGGAACAATTTAGCTTATTTTGAGAGACATTTTCCAGTTTTTTAGATGTATTTTCAACACACCCATATCTCTGGAAACAAGGATGATGTCTTCAGAGGTGCAAGCTTGAAGGCAAAAACTGGCTAGGGACATTTCCCTTCTGGCAGAGACAAGCCTATCTTAATCAGATTCAGATTCTTTTTCCCTTCTGGCCTTTTGTTGGCACTGGTATTTCAGAATTATATCTCAGCCTTGCTGGGGGGGGGGGGAATGGGGGAGACACAGAAGGATTTTTTCAAACGTGTGATATTTCAAGTCAATTTTGTACTGTTGCTGGGATTTGATAGAAGAAAGCCAAAAATCAAACACTAAGTATTTGATATTGAAAGAATCCTGCCATAACCCATAGATACTGTAAGCCAGATGGTGAATTGAATACTAAATTTTTACAAGGTATTTGTGAAATACAACTTACATATTGTATCAAAGAACTTTCTCCTTGGCTCAATTTAATATACCATATTGCCTATTTTAATATGCTATCCCAAGTCACCCAGAATCCTTGAGAGTTGGGTAGCATAGAAGTTTAATAAATTATGGCTGGCCACATAGTCAGCCAGATACTTAAGACTGCATTTGACATTTTTATCTAGTTTTGAGTCCTTTCGAATGACCTAGAATAGACAAATAATAATGTTTAATATTAAAGGTATCATCACAGGATGTTCCAAGTAAAGTTGCCTTTTGCAATTGATTTTGCAATTGAATTTTGGGATTGCATTCAAGGAGCCTTTCCCATTGGTGCTATCTTTGCTTTCTTTCAGTCATTCTATTTCTATGTGCAGGCCTTTATATTTTGTTAAGTTTTCCTGTTCTTTCTTTTCTGCTATCTCCAGCCATAGCAATCCAGAACTTTTATTTTTATTTTTCTTACCCACAATTATTACATCTGGGGGTGGGGGAGTGAAAAAAGCCCTCCTGAGTTTATACCTGAGTTTCACTTACAGTATAAAGATTTCTAACAATTCTATGCTGCCAATGTCACTCAGATCATTCTTTTGCAAGTAAAACTGTTGCTTTTTTAAAAAATCATAACATCCCTGATTAATTAAATGTTGAATCAGTTTCATTGGTTTCCAAACCAATTAAATGTGTATACAGTCTTATACACAAAAATCTAGCCACAGGGATTGCAAGCCAGTAACTTCTGTGCCAATCCCAAGGCCAGATAAATAGACAGGGTTGTGTCAGGAAGCGCATCTGGTGTAAACACTTGCAAAATTTACACATGTGACTCATCAGTGTGAATTCCACACTGCATCGGTTAAGGCCTGGGTTGTTAGATGGAAATAGATGTGGCGACCCCCTTACAGGAACAGCTGAAAGAAGAAGGTGACAGTCTTATATACAATGATGCATAAAGCCTTGCATATTTTAGGTCTAAGCCAGTGGTGGCAAACCTTTTACTTACTGTGTGCTGAAAAGTACATGCTTTGCGCATGCCATCCCACACTTGGGTGCGGCTCCTCCATGTGTGCTGCATGTGCAACCGCACCATCTGCGCATGCATGCAACTTTTGCTTGTGCAATGCATGCATGCTGCATGCATGCACTCATGCATACAAGCAATCATGTGCACATGCGCAAGAGAGCTCCGAAGACCAGCTGGATTTCCTGCTGCAACTGCATGCATGCACAGCAGAAGCCCAAAGACCAGCTGGGTCTCTGCAATCATGCATGCATGCATGCACAATTGCATGTGCATGGTCAGCTGGAAGTAAGCTGGCTGACACCTTGTGTGCCCAGCAAGATGGCTCTGCGTGCCACCTGTGGCACCCATACCATAGATTCGCCATCAGGGCCCTAAGCCACATACAGGACTTTCTACTCTTGAATAGTCTGCATTGGATTCTTAGGTCATTAATGTAGCATTTTTACTGGATATATTGACATCACCAATCACTGCATATTTCTCTGTGGCAGCTTGGATTTTATGATATAAATTGCTACTGGATTTGAAGCAGCACATCCTTAATACAATTACGGGGGAGTTCAAAACATATTTATTTTCATTGGCCTTTCAATACTAATGCTTACCTTTTACAGTTTGTATCAGTTACATTTTATTGTTTTATTGTTCTTTGTAAGCCATCCAAAGCTATTAAGGAGAATGACAGGCATATATATTTTTTTTGAAATACCTAATCAAAATATTGTTGCCTTTATTAGCTTAAAAGTGGCATTTGATTCAATTCTCAAAAGATAGGTTTTGGGTAGAAGTGAAGTGTTGTGTATCAGTCAAAATGCCATATTTTGGATTATGAAACTGCACAACAATATTTCAGTGCAAGTCCTGTCTGCCTCAGGTTGTCTCTATGCAACAATTCGTAACATTCCTTATTTTCAACATTTACATTAAATCTATAACTCAAGCTATTAAAAGTAATGAAAACTAATGAATGTAATCCCCCTAAGCCAATAAACATCTCCATTTCAATTCTTCTTTATGTCATGTATCCAATCTTTCAATCAAGCAAATAGGCTAATGGTGAAGTCTCCAAATCTTTGCCTTGGTCTATGAAGTGGTAAAACTCTGCACCATTCCTTTCAAGACAAAAGTAGCAATTTTTACTAAAAGGCTTAGTAGCTGTAATTATCATGTGGAAATAAATTAGATCAACATAAAATAAATCAAGGCTTTAAAATATCTCAGAATTATTTCATGCTGCTTGGAAGAAACAAATAAGAAATGTAACTTATTGGGCCCCTAGGACTGCCAACAAAATTCTGCATTTTGCTGGCAGCAATTATAAGCTCTTAGCTATACACATTTTTAAGGCTGAGGTGATTAGCTTTCTGCTGCGGCTCCATGAAACCGCATTTACAAAGATTCAAGACTCCTTGAAATGGTCAGATTCAAATGTTTTAAAGTTTTGCTCAATTCTCCAGAGTGAGTCCAACACTTTATTATGCTTATAATCTAGACTAGTTCCAGTTTAAAGGCTCAGATGAAGCTTTCCCACTTTGAATTCTGATCAAAACTCACCTTCAGAGAGAGGTATTTGGCTTTCCTCACCTTCTTGCATAATTTGCAGTCCCTATGGAGAAAAGGCACAGAACAAAATCCCAGATACCGGGATCATCCAGACCAATATTTAATCCCAGTTGGAGATGTGAGAGAAATTTTCTAACAGAAGCAGTATGTCTTTGACACTGATCTCCAGAAAGACAGTGGTAAAATCTCTCCTGATTGTGAAGCTATGGAATTGGAAGGTCTTTCATTCCAGCTAACTATTATCAAACACCCACACATGCCCCACTTCTTCCTGCTTCAATGTACTGTATTTCCATCTGACCTAGTGAGGAGATAGAACAACATCCCTATGCAACATTGATTAAAAACCTACCCAATGGGGAAACTGAATCTGTCATGCATGTCTTGTTGTGCTGCTCATACTACAAGAGTGTAGAATTAATAGTCTCTTTGCTACAGAATTGCCTTGGTTAGTTTTCATGAAATGGGAGCAACTAAGATGATTAAAGGCCTGGAGACAAAAACATAAAGAACAATTGCAGGCATTGGGTATGGCTAGTCTAGAGAAAAGAACAACTAAGAATGACATGATAGCAATGTTCCAGTGTTTGAGGGGCTGCCACAAACAAGGAGGTCAACTTATTTTCCAAAGCATCAGAGGGCAGGACAAGAAACAATGGATGGAAACTAATCAAGGAGAGAAGCAACCTGGAATTAAGGAAAGACATCCTAACAGTGAACAATTAACCAGGGGAACAGCTTGCCTTCAGAAGTTGTAGGTGCTTCATCATTGGAGGTTTTTAGAAAAGACTGAACATCCACCTGTCTGAAATGGTATAGGGTCTCCTTGCTTGAACAGAGGGTTGGACTAGATCTCCAAGGTCCCTTCCAGGTCTTATTCTGACTTTTTTTCCTCAGAGACAGATAGAGACAGACAGTCCTGCAATACCCCTATTTCTGCTCTGAGTTGTGACTAGAACTGCACAGCAACCACCTAGAACCAAGAAGGGCTTATTTTCAAGAAGTTAAACCCCAACCAATTTTAGATAATGCATACCAAGTGGCCCCGTTAATTCAAGATTAAATACTGCAGACTTTGTATTAAGCAGCAACTGTCAGAGACCAGAGTCACTGAAACTCTGAAGACCAAGTCTTGGGTTTGAATGGGGGTTGGAACAAGTTATCAGAATTAAGTACCACGGTCACTTTCCCCAAGAAGAACCATCATTCAGATGGACAAGTATAAGGTCAAACATGGATGTTCAGTTCAGCTTGTTTATGAATATTACTTATAACTAGCTAGTGTTTCTTCTTTCTTTCTAATCTGACCTTTTGAGGCATATACACTCTCTTCTTGTTTTGTGATGACAATACATTCCTTCAATTGGAAGCAAAATGGTGACTAACCAAACATGTGACTTGGAGAAAGACACTGCAAAGATCTCAGACTCAGATAAAGTTCTCTCATTGAGAACTTTATCATTCTCTCATTCTCCTATGCCTTTTTTATATTTTTGCCCTCACAGAGTAGGGAAGTTGCCTAAACAAGCTCTCTCTTCTTGCGCTGCTTTTCTCCATGGTACAAAGCTTTCCTTAAAAGAGCTAACACCTGTGGCCTCAATTAGTTGATTAGAATCTTCCTGTCAGCTGAGGCTTTTATTGTCAAAAACATAAAATTTAGTTGTAAATGTTTGCATTGATCAGAAAATGCTTATTACTATTACAATTATATTTTTGACTTACAAGGTAGCCACTAAACAAAGAATGACTGTAATGCATATTGACAGTTGATCTTTGACTTACTTTACGCTAACAATCTAATATAGTATTAATTATACCATACATACTAACAATCTAATATAGTATTAATTATACCATATTAACAGTCTTAACTGTTATTTTTTTTCAAAAGCAAATTTGACTATAATTAAAATAAATGTACTAAAATATGTACAGGATTTAAGGAAAAATAGTAAAACAATAGAAAGGTGCCGTTTAGGTTACTAGCCCCAATACCTCACAACATACACATGTAGCAATCTAAACACAGGTGAGAATTTATCAGGTAGATGACTATCAGATTATTTGAAAGATACTCTTCCCCTTCCATCAGAGTATCTACAGGAAGATCAAAACATCCAAACCACAGCTGTGAAGCCCAGTTGGTTTTTTTTATGTCCATGTAAAAGGTTTTTGTCAGTGCAGTCGTGACTACCATATTGACTTTTTTTGACACTTGCCCCTGCCCCTGTCCTCTATCGTCTTTTTGCAACTGATTGTTCTTTCCATCTCTCTTTTCATGATTTAGTTTCTAGTCTTCTGGTTATTATTCTTGCCATTCTCTGAACCAGTTCCACATTGTCCAAATCCCATTTAGACACAGTATTCAAGGTTAAAACAGAATAGAAGTAACACTTCACATTATTTAAAATACTATACTTTTTATGTAGCTTTTTGGAACCATGTCACTTGCTGCCTTATATTTAGATTCTATTCAACTATATCTCACAACCTTTTCTACAAATAGAGTTCTGAGCTAGGTATCCCCCCCCCCCCATTCTGTACCTCAGCATTTGATTTCGGTTCTCTAAATAAAGGACATTTGTTAAATTTAATTCTATTATTTTAATAGCAACCAAATTTGATGAGTGGCTTAAATCCCATTGGCATTTATCTTTAGCTTAATTGTTACTAGATGCAAAATTTAACATTATACACTGGATTTTCCCTTCTCAGCTTGAGCCTCCTTAGGTTCCTATCTATTTTCATCAAGCTTCTTCATGAAGTATATAATAGGTCTTCAAGAAGACAAATTGTCCCCTTCATCTGCTAATTCTTCAACAGAGGAAATTAATTGTATATCATCCTAATCCAATGTTTCAAAAACAAGCTGACCAGTGGTGCAGTTCAGCCGGTTTCACTACTGGTTCAGTGGGTACACGCACCAACTGCACTGCCGTGCAGCACTTTAAACTGCAAATTTTCCATTCCGCAGACTTCCCAGCTGATTGGGAAGGCTGCGGGGGTGCAAAGAACAGCTGTTCTGCATGACCAGGGGAGTAAAAAACTAAAAAAATTGAAGGGAATATAGGGAAGAAAAGAGCAGGGCAGGTAGGAGGGTTCAAACATTGTTAAGAGCGGGTGGACGGGGCCAAGCTTCGTTGCCACTACCAGTATGGCAGAACCGATGCATCCTGGCTGAATTTCACCACTAAAGCTGACATTATGGATTATGAAAGCCTTTAAACAAAAAACAGGAATGTCAAAAAGACTATAATGTTGATAGTCTTCAAATGAATCTGTGTCTACCAATGTATATCACATTCAAAAGAACAATCTATCAGACCAACCAGGTATACCAGACCAGAAAATCAACTCCACGCAAAGACTAGAACTATCCTTTAGTCTTATGTTCCCTCTTTCTTTTATCCCAGTAAATCATGGAGGCATTTGCTTGAGCTGCTGCCAGATATCTTGCTTTCCCAGGATTTAAAGATTGTTACAGCTCGCTTTGTCTAAGTGGAAATTCAATATTTCGCAGGGCTATCTTCCTTTCTTCCTGCACAATTTATCTCATCATAATATATTTTTGTTTTGAAGATATGTTTTAGTTCTGAAGTTTGTGTTGCTACTTTTCCATTCAATGGTTGACCAACGCTTTTTAGATCTTTCAGAATATCAGTTCCTCTTAAAGTTATTATAATCTCAGCCTGTTAGTTTTTTCAGAAATTGAGAAAAGCAAGAAAAACCCAATATTTATTTATTTTTTTAGTGTTGCTCAAAATGACTCCAGGAGGCTGCAAATGTTTGTTTTGTGTGGTTTTTTTAAAAGTAGTGACATCTAGGACAGCAAATGATAGTATCAAAGCAAAAGAGAGGAAGAAAGTTTAAATTAAAACCAGAGAAGAATGTCAATATAAGAAAAACTGAAAAGAACTTGAGATAGAGGCAGATAGAAAGCAGACAGGAAAGGGGACAGAATGATTAAGGCAAAAGTGATAAAAGCTGGAACTGATTAAACTGACCAATTGACTGTAGCTTTAGCCTTGCTGCTGTTGGTTTGAATTGTATGCAGTGGGGCT